>JBBMHQ010125855.1:0-20066 GCA_037834295.1 Postelsia palmaeformis
ATCCCTTTCGAGACGGAGCACGAGGGGAGGAAGGAGGGGGCGGGGGGTCGTCGCTTTGGTTTTTAATATCTGCCAGCGTATCATCAAAATATTGAGAGGGAGAAAGCAACCAGTGACCAATAACAAATACCAACATACTGAAGAGGATGAACGACAGCATACATACAGCAGTAGTACGTCCGTATCACAGCACTCGACAAATTGGGGGTAAGTTTACGTCAAAAATGGCGAAGGCTTTGGCACGAAACACGAGAAAGCAGATCATCTACAGATCAGACACACAGATCATCTACAGATCAAACAGATCCTCTACAGATAGATTATCTCGATCCCGAGTAGTGTTGGTTAACAACTACATGAAGAGGTTGTTTTGAATGTTGCTCATTGGGCAGTTGGTTACATCTTTCTCAGAAGTTGAATGTTTTTTCATCACTAGTATTGAATAGTGGAATAGAAGGCGTTTGCATGAGGGGAGTGGTTCGTCGCTCACAAGTCACAGCACCCCGGACCCTAGCACCCGTGTTGCACTGCCCAAAAAAATACAACAAAACGTCCCGGCAACAAAGACATTGCAAGCACGTCTGCCGCCGTTTTTTCTCCTGTAGAACGAGAAGGAGGATCGTCCTCGTACGACAGCTTGTGGGTTCGTCCTGCTCGTTTTACAGCAGAATAAAAGTACTCGGCTACAGCAGCACAATACATCGAAATTCAAGCGCCTGGAACCACATTTTCAAAATTGAGTGACGAGATCCGCCCCGAGGGAGGACACGAAAAGTACTGTCGCTTGATCACACTCACGGGAGTGCACAAAGGAGTTCATATCTGCCCTGCCAATTTGCCTCGATGGAAACGTTCGGAGCTAGAGCAGAGAGAAGACAAACCAAAAGCCCCCAGAAGAAGAACGGCGGCAGCCGTGATTCCAGTGTCTCTGTTGCCGGGAGTTTTAGAAAATATCAGTTTTTCTGTGGGCAGTGCAACATATCCTAGTGTTGAGCTTAGGGTTGTGAGTTGTGAGCGCTAAACCACCCCCGGCATGAAAACGCCTTCTATTTCACTACTAACGTACTTTTTTAGTTTTTAATCAAATGATGAAAAAAAGTATGCTCAACTCAGAAAAGAGGAAACAAGCAAATATTTAGCAACTGAACACCCAAAGACCAAAGAGCAGTAATCAAAGCAACCTATTATTCACCTGGTCGTTGCTTACCAACCATAATAGGCATACGAGGCATACCAGGTAAAGTGTACCAGGTAAAGTATACCGGTATATCATCATCACTGTTGTAAGAGTTGGCTCAGAACGCGTGCCAAATAGATTTGAGAGGACGAGAGGACACGATCAGAATGTGCATACGATACTTCGTATCATAGCTTCATAGCATGCACCCCGGCGTGCGGTACGATGCTCTTATTATTACTATCATTGTTGTTGTTATTATTATTATTATGATTATTATTGTTATTATTATTATTAGGTGTTGACAACGCACGTGTGAGAGGAGCACACACACACCCCTGCGCGACTCCCGCTCCAACACCGGGTACTATTAATAGTAAGTAGTGCACAAAGGCAAAATACTTGAGTACTAGTACAAAAACTCTTCCAAACGAGTTCGGTAGCATTTTATCCGCTCGACGTGTCCTCATCGGGAAACACACTGGTATTTCTGGTACATATTATTAGTACGTATCTGATACTGCTGTCCCAGATGTAATACCAGATATCAATCTGGTCGAAAATATAAGAACCGTATTAAAATTAATATTGATGCCAAGCGGATATTATATTTACGCTCACATTGGTGTCTGGTACCCGGTAACCAGGGCCTTGAATGTTGCACGCACTCGTTGAGTACGAGAGATTCTCGTTATTACCAGGTGTCATTGATGATAGGACTAACAGCACCCCTACCTGTGTGTGTGTGCGTCTTCTCTTTTTTTTTCCCTTTTTTTTAATCATCATCTCCACCTTCCAGTAGGAGGTGTTACCCCCGACGCCCTTCTGGACAAGCCGTGGTCACAGGTGTCTACCCTTCTCCCCCCCGGTACGTGCCTTCATTTTTTGTCGCGCATAGGGTTCAGCGTTCCCACTGCTCGTCGATTTTCATCGAATTTTAGCTAACTCACGCTCTCGCGCTTTCCGCTAATCAATTTCTTTTATGGAAAAAAAAACCCCTCAGCATGCACTCGGTGAGAAACTCGAACCCCCGAAATTAATCTTGACAGGCGCGGGCACTACCTACCAAGCCACTGAGGACGCCAAAAAAGAAATAAAGTATTCACTACTAATACTCTTTAGTCAAGGAGTGCTCCGAAAACGTGGCTGCGGTCCTGGCAGGGTTGTCTCAATAATTCCTTCATCCTCGTCACCTATGCTGTCGTAGTACTTGGTTTGTGTTATACGTCTTCGAGCTCTGAGGTCATGCCCAGCCTCCTCAGCACTACACAGGGACTCCTGGGGATACATATATTACATCTCCTCTGGATGCAAGCAGTATATGAATCTTGGACGGTCCGTCCATTTCTCTCAAAGTGATACTGCTATCGAGAACGGAAATATAAGGAATTCTTGGTATTGATATTGATATGTACACGTGCATTATATTTGCGCCCAAACGTATACCCTGTACTCCCAAAGATTTGAGTGGGAAGACAGCAGTATATGGGTGTGGATACCAGGTATCAGGGAACGTGCAGCAGCAGCAGCAGCAGCAGTAGCAGCTGTAGCAGTAGCAGTAGCAGCAGCAGCACCGGGCACGAAAAGCACAACAAACATACGACGTACGTTGCACAGGTGAGCAGCAAACCAGCTAAGTGCAAGCTACAAAGAGCAGGGACAACAGACAGGAAGACACCAGAAAAAGAAGAAAAAGGAGAAAACAATAAAGGGCGAGAGTTACTTATACAGCAGACGACAAGTGTAAAGCAGTCAACACATGCATACACGCATACCCGAAGAGTGCCAGCCACAGCAGCACACCAATTTGATCTATGTGGTCGAAAATATAAGGAGCACTTACATTTCCACGTCAAGTCAACATGTACCTTACTAAAAAACAATAGATTGAACATTATCGAAGCCTGCACGTACTGGAAAGCAACATGTTGACAGCTCGTTCGCACGTACTGGAAAGCAACATGTTAACAGCTCGTTCGCACGAACTGCTGTTGATATTATGTACCGGTATTTAGAACCAGGTACCTGGTAGTACGTATGTAACATAATTTTCTGGTAGCAACAAAAAATCGTTCTTCTGTGATCGCGATTGCCCACCCCCGTTTCCCGCCGATCTACCGCACGCGAGATGTGAAGCTCAACCTCGCAGCCCATATTTTCGGAGAGTAACAGCCCAGGACCACACCTCCCGCCCGGCACGGCGGGCAGGAGCCGCGAGCAGCAAGCAAACCAACCTACTCGTCGATGAAAAATGAAATTTCAAAAGGTTTAGCTACACAGGAGGAGCAGTGCCGGAGGCGTAGGAGAAAGAACAGGCTTACCAGCAGCGCGGTAGTCAGACTCCGGTGGCATCTTTCTTCCCTCCTTTCCGTCTCACGTGCGTTTCTCGGCACCGGATGCTCTATCCGAAGCGTGGGTCTCTATCGGGGGGGAGGGGAGGGGCGGAAGGGTCCTTCGCGAGGGCAGGTGGTTTGGTTGGCGTGGTGGTGATGAGCGCAAGCCAAAGTGCGGCCAGAGTATCTGACGGTTGCAAGATACGATTTGATTGGTCTATGGCTGGCTGACGTCTAATACGTCACGATGAAAAAACGCATGTAAAACATTAGGGAAACCCTTCATACTTGAATTTTGTCACAAAGTGAGGTTCCTACTGCTGTACATCAAGCCTAGCAAACTCTGCGGACGTTGTAGTGCGTGGTCAACATGGGCAATGTATTGGACTGCTCAACGGTGAGTGTGCGTAGCACTAGGTACAAAGAGCGCTCGCCGGCAAGTATGCGTAGTTTCTTTGACAGACAAACCTCCGCACTTATTTCCCGTCGATAGTTTCGGCGTAAAGGCAGAGTGAGAAATGCCATCACGGGTGCTTAACGTAGCACACCATAGCACACAGCAGCATGCCGGCAGTCCTCAGCCGTACATGGTGCATACTGCTGCAGTGCTGGGCAGTAGCTGGCAAGTGTCACCAATGGACCTGCCGGCCCAGCCTGACGGGAATCAATGTTCTGTTTCAGTCTTTGATTTTTTGGTACTCCTGGTCCTCTTCCTTGAAGAGGCGAAATCTCACGAAAAGACAATACAAGCAGTAAGTAGAAATTACACATAATACAAACGACGCAGTAAGCGCGAAAGGCTGCTCCGTGCAGCATCAGTGGAAGAAAACCATACACGCTGAAGAGGAACAGATAACTGCTGCAAGGCCGAAGCAACGCGGAGAAGAGGAAGATACCGACATAAGGGCGGCGGCGGGGGGGGGAGGGGGGGTAAGAAACAAGACAGAGGAAACGAAAACGGGAGAGAAAAAGGCGGTGACCGCAACATGGTGGGTTCCCGTCTCTGCTACTATTAATAAACCGATCCGGGGACCTTGCCACACCCTCTGCCATCTCCTTCCCACCCTCGTCAAAAGCGGTGTCAAGTTTCAATAATGCCGCTATCGCGCTCCCCCTCCATTATACAACTCGCCGAAAATAAAATAAAAATCTACTCGTATCTGATAGAATCCAAGGTGCGCAGCGCCGGCGTCTCCGGTGGCTTCGTAGGTAGTCCCTGGTGGCGCGCCTATCAAGATCAATTTCGTGGGTTCAAGTCTCACCGAGGACATGCTTCGGGGTCTTTTCTTGCGTAAAATAAATTGACCAGCGGAAAGCGCGAGAGCGTGAGTTAGCGATATTCGATGAAAATCGACGAGCAGTGGGAATGCTGAACCCTATGCGCGACGAAAAATAAAGGCACGTACCGGGGGGGAGAAGGGTAGACACCTGTGACCACGGCTTGTCCAGGAGGTCGTCGAGGGTAAAACCTCCTACGAGCTAGGCTGGAAAGTGAAAGAAATGATGAAAAAATAAAAAATAAAAGAAGGTCTATACTGTTGTGAGCAAACGTTCCACTGATCAGTCGAACCGTTCCACTTATCAATCGAACCGACACCTTGCCACACGATCTACCATTTCGTTTCTGCATTCGTCGACCGCTGCGTCAGTACGGCTGGCCCCGCTCCCTCCCCCCGCTCCTTCCCTGGTCCCCGCTCTTGGCGTCCCCAGCTGCGTGCGTGACTTAGCCGTGCGTGACGTAGCCGGCTCATTTCCACCCCGCCCCCTGTGCCACCTCGCCATGAAATAGTCCGCCGCTTCGACGACCCACCAATACCACTTCCCGCTCTTCTTAGCCGCCCTCGGCCATAGTAACACATACCAGGTAACACATAACAACACCGTCTATACTCCGAACAGCAGCGGAGACGTTTCCAAGTGGCTTGAAAAACCCTGGGGTCGTCTTTTCATGCTAGACGTTTGGCCCAGTAAATTTATGGTCGGCCTGGTCCCGGTTTCTCCCCACCAGCCATGGTCCCAAACATCAGCAGACGGGTTAGCCGCTGTACGCCCCCCGCAAAAAGGAGGCGTCGTTTGCGGATGGTCGTCCCCGCACTGCTGTGCCTTTTCGGGGGGCTTGGCGTATGACAT
The DNA here is from genome assembly GCA_037834295.1 of Postelsia palmaeformis. Lineage (NCBI taxonomy): Eukaryota > Phaeophyceae > Laminariales > Laminariaceae > Postelsia > Postelsia palmaeformis. The sequence goes on from JBBMHQ010125855.1 coordinate 5,641, forward strand.
AAGATGGCCGCTGCGTTATCGGCGCAGGAAGTCAATGATCCACAGGAGGAATTTGTGGTGTGCCGTTCGGAGCTCAACGAAGTCCTTCTGGCCAAGCGTCCACGTCACACATCCGCACAGCAGGGCTCCCATCACCTCGGCCGGCCTTGGGCATGCGCACCTTTGGATCGAACGGGACAGCCTCCATGTCGTACATCTCCCGCTTGAACCGGTTGTTTGTAGCCTGCCCCTGCGAGTCGGATCCGTCGTTTGATATTTGTCTTAATATCAGCGCTTGCGTCGACAAGAGCGCTCAGGTACAAAAACTGCATCGTCTATCTACACCTCTGGGCGGCTGTTTCGGTGACGAGCGGTGAGGTTAGGAGTGCCTGGAATATAATAATTAAGAAATGCAGGATGATATTTACAGGAGGAGAAAAATATATTCGAGAGTCACTTTACAGAATTTAGTGCACAACGCACCCATTCTAAATAGGAAATCCAGCCTGGACCAGCAAGCACTCCTATTTATCTCGTATAAGGTGTCCTGCACTACTGTCTACCTGGCACTGTCTACTGTTGTCTGCATACCTAATGGTGTCGTAGTGGTCAATAGCGAGGTGTTGAGCGATTAGATCAACCACTTGGGGAAATCGGAAATTTGACGACGAAAAGTGGCGATGACAGCATCGGCCAATTTTTTTGTTGGGACATGGATGCTGAGATGATGCGTTCGGTGTCCGAAGCGTGTCATAGGAGTGCCGAAGCGAAGGACGGCAGTACAGCAGCACATAGTTCGGCTCCTTTCAGGGAACATACCAGTGCGTCGGGTCGCGAGGTACCCTAGGGTAGCGACGTCTACTGGCAAACAGGCCTTATTTTATGAGGGATGGGTCCCTTTTGAAGTGGACGTTGCCGTTTTATGGCACCAAAAAGTGTTTGTCCTCTACACGGGACCGCAGTTTTACACGTTGAAGCATGCGTATCAGGGCACGAAAGAAACGCATTGCTGTAGCGAAAGCTCCTCCGCTGGTTGTAAATTCGTGATATGATGATCAGGTGGTGATCAGGCCACCGATACAATACAGTAAGAATGACACATCCTCATCCACTGGAGACTCGGGTCGATCCCATATTGTGCTCAAAGTTTTTTTTTATGTTTTTTTCTATTCGCATGAATGCTTCCCTCATGTTGCCAATCGCACTTGTCCCACTCTCTGTTCGGACGGCGATGGCGGTGACTGCAATCCTCCCCGTACTTCCGACCAACGTAGCTTGCTGTTCGTAGCTCGCATACCGTTCTTCTGTAAAATAATCGATGTGATTCTACAATCCTCCTGCACCGTACTGCACTGCCCAACCCTGACCGAACCTCCTCTCTAGAAAGTCTGCTAAGAAACTCGAGAGGCCTGCGTCCTACCGCGTAGTACTGCATGGGGCTGCACTGCTCGCTCACGACATCGACACGTCCCCCAACAACGAATCGGTTTTCCAAGTGATCAATGTGGCGTTTTTAAAACGGCAAACAGCAGTGCGGCGGCCTCTTTTAACCCTGTTAGGGCCGCAGTCCCGATCTGGGGACAAAACACTTGGAATTAGACTGGTGCATCCCTAAAGGAGGACTGCAGTACTGAAAGGTTCAAGAGACCTGGGGTCCCTTCTTTAGCGTTGCCTCCACTACTACGAGGGGCCATATGAAATAGAACCCACGGTACACACAAACACCTATATATTTCGGTGGATTCACGAACAATATTTGGTCCTACTGTATTTACTATGGACCCCCGTTATATAAGGGATCAGGTCCCTCAAGGTAGGAAGGAAGAACCGGCGCGGAAACGGTTGAGGTCCCTTCGGTAGCGCTATTCCCTGTCGCCTTTCGCCTGTCGCTCATACATGGCCGTAGTCGTATGACCATAGACCCTCGCATCCCTACAATGCCGGGACGGAGCATGTCGGGTTTTCACCGTCCAGGAAGACATTGCTTGCACCAAGCGCGGAGCGCCGTGAGGTGTTTGGCGAGTCGCATGAAGGGTGAGTTGCATCCTACTAAGAACCGCCTGTGAGGCGGACTCGCATATGGATGACAGCTTCAATGAGTTAATTTAAGCTCCGGTGTAGCCACTTCCAGGGACAGCAATGGGGATGGGGGGAGGGGCAGGCACGACACTTTTTTTATCTATTTCTCATTCTTTTTATTATTTCGACTTGTTTTTTCGTTTTCGTCGTTTTCTCTCTTGCATATAATCTGCATGTCGTGCCCGTCGTATCCAGTACAATTACATGGCATCGCATTTTCTGCTCTGCAGACTATCGAAATCGTAAAAAAAAAAAAAATCTACAGTCTTAGGCCTATGCCAGTGGGAAAGCGAAATATATATATTTTTAATGAATGTCAAAGATACCCTCTATAAGTGTTTGGAACACGGTTTCTATGGGCACGTTTAGAAAAAACAAAGGTGCCAAACGTTTGGAAAAGCCCGAAAAAAACAAATCTGGGGCCGATGTTGGGCCAACATCGGCTTGCGGAAAACTCAGGCCGATCTTTTGTTCGAAGCGGCGAGATTCCGAATCCTTGACAGACATCGATCGACTAAACCAGCGACTGCGCCATGAATCCTGGACAGAGTGCGCTCGTTAGGGGCTCCGACCCACCCTAGGGTCACCGTCTTCACACCATGGCCGGTATCATGTGGCGATAGCTGACCAGGCGCATGATGAAAAATCATTTGGCCGTTGGTGTGCACAAAACAGAAGACAAAACTTCTCCATCGGTCTTGACTGGCAAAAAATACCTGGTAGTTTTTTTTTCCAGGTTTGAGGGGATACCGTAGGACGCCGCCGGCGAGCTCTCCTCCCCTAGACCACGGATCCACCTGATATCTTCGAGGCCATCATCTATATTCGTTGGCCTTGCCGGACTCCGGGCGGGTTGGCCGTGGGCTGAGTCTATGTCGAGATCGATCGTCGCACGAGCTGGCTTCTATCAGCGTGTTGACAATTTGCAACCAGAAAAAATACATTGCGCCGCCTGCAGCCGTTGGGGGGGGAAAAAAGAAGAATCAAACCATTTTTCTCTTTTTCCCACAGCGGCGGTACGGGAGAATTTTTGGCTGTTTTTCGAAAGCAATATGTTTGAAAAAAACTTTTAAACTTCGCGTTTCCATTGGGATAGGTCTTGAATCATTCTTTTGTTTAAATATCGGCATCGTACAAACCACTCTAATGGCGCGGAAATATAAGCACCGTTTGTACATTAACATCAGCACCAAGCGGTACTAATTTTTCCGCCCAGAGTGGCATCGAAACTCAAGCTTCGTTCGAAATTCGACACTGCTGTGAAACGCTTGAAACGCCTGAAACGGCAGGACCCGTTGGATCAGATCCATGAGTCGGACTCTAACCAGCCGACGGAGGTTGACCCCATGGGAGGAACCGTCGACGATGCCTTATCGCCTCGGCAGCTCACGGGGGTCGTGGGGAATGGCCCCTTGGGGGAGGAGAGGCCCAATCCGCCGCGATCACGACCCGAGGTTTTGTACTTTGAGAAAGGCGTGCCTCTGAGGGACAGCATCATGTGGAACCTGCAAAGGTGTGAGCGCTGGTGGTGGTGGTGTGTCGGGCGTTGGTATTGATAGGTTCCATTCCAGCTTTGCGAGGCAGCATGCACCCCACCTTTTGAGGACAAAACTATTTGCACAAAAGTGTTCTGTAGGGCTATTGGTGTTGAAAACCCCCTTTTAGGTAGAAGTGCTGTAACGGCACCCGCGTTCTGGGGATAAATTACTCGGAGCTAGTGCAGGATTATCACTGAAACCCCTGTGGTGCACTGCACACGCATGTTATTTTGAGCCTCAGTTCAAGTGATTTGCCCCCTGGACTATTACTTGTGGCAAATCAGCGCTGACCGTCACTGTCACTGTCAGCTCAGTGCTTACGGGTGCATCTATGATAGCAGCACCTGCTTGCCGGTATGGATCTGTACTGCACAGAGCACGCACAACGTGGGTATTGCAGTGGTTACGGGTGCATCTCTGATATTAGCACCTGTGTGCCGGTATGGATCTGTACTGCACAGAGCACGCACAACGCGGATATCGCAGTGGTTACGTGTGCATCTCTGATAGTAGCACCTATGTGCCGGAATGGATCTGTATTGCACAGAGCATGCACAACGCGGATGTCGCAGTGATTACGGGTGCATCTCTGATGGTAGCACCTGTGTGCCGGACTGAATCCGCACTGTACACAGATCATGCACAACGTGGATATCGCAACGGTAGGCTAGGATCGAGAAATTATCTATACTCATGGGTATATTTATATAGATAGTGTATTGTCCCGATGTGTAGACAGCATTTTCGACCAATCGGCCACAACCAAAACGCCACCAGAATAGGTAGCAACTCTTCGTGAAAAGACGTCCCTTAGGGTGGAATATTGTTTCGATGTGTTGCTTACAGAGGAAAGTATTCGTCTTCGTATTCTAATAAATTCTATTGAACTCTTGCAAATACGTCAGCTGTGAGTTCGACTGATTGATTGGTTGATACTCAACTTTGAAAGCTGCGTCAGACCATCGTGTTCTATGTTCCATTCAGAATAGGATTATTTCCGGCGACTCTTGTCTTTTTTATCGCTTTTCGTGCGCCGTACCACTTTTTTTTTCGTTTGTCTGGTTGCCATGGCCGGGCTACAGGGAGTACTACGTGGCTCACCACGTCCAGTGCTGGGAGAAGATGGTGGTTCCGTGCTTCGTCACGTCGAACTCCTTCATAGCTCGAGCGTATGCAAGGTAAGACGTACGTATACTGCTGCTGCTGCTATATACTGCGGTAGTGGTTTACCGCGTCGAACGGTAATATAAGGAACATTTAAACATTCTTATGAAGACGATTCGGTCTTTGAATTTACGACCAGATGGGCGATGGCAAAAAAAAGATGTTTAGTTTTTGTGAGGCTCCTCTCCCGACTTGATTATAGTAGAAGAGCTGTCCCCCAACAGCTAAAACAAGTCAGCGGAAAAACAAGGACAAGAGACTTCCAGACGAGAAAAAAACTGTGTTTAAAAAAAAAATTATAAATGGCGATTACAGCTACGTCAAATGATCACAGAGTGATACCTGCCGAGGCGAATGACGCCCTGTCTACGGAGACGGGAGTGGCCCGAGGCAGGCGACATGAGCACGGCGGGTCGAGGTGGTGGTGGTGGGGGGATGGTGGATGAGCTGGACGACGGTCTGGCTCCCACTTGAACGACTGGATGTCCTAGTCAAAAATAATGGCAATGCCAAGGATTCCTGTGTACGCCACGGGCGAAAGCAACACGATTCTACGTCTACGAATACCCGTACTGTTGATGCTGCTGCTGGCCGCTCACGCCTCTCTCGTAAATGGTTGATAGCAGCAGAAGTGATGATCGTGATGGTCGCTACACTGTTGATAGCAAAATACCATCTACAGCGTCCATACTTGAACCAAGGGTAGGGTGAAGCGTGTTCCCGGATATGTTTTGTTGGTACTGTTTGTGTTTGCGGAGAACTTTAGTTCGTGACCAATTCCGGTTGGAAACGATTTGATGGGTTGTGGTCTGCTTTCCTTACAACACATGCCTACAGCTCGTCCTACAAGAGTCATCACTCAATCCGAGTATGAGCAGGGTTAAAAAATGGCGTTGCGGCCACTTCTTGAAGTCTCGTGGGTCGGGGTGATTTTCGTCAAAGGGGGAACAAACCGCGAAAAGCTCAACCAGATGGGGTTCGAACACATTGTTCGCCTTCACCCCGTTGTGGACACAGACGATATTCCCAGTGACACTGGGTATACTAATGTTAATAGTACGCACAGTAGTACCAATAAAATACTAGTAACTCAGATCGGGAACCCCGTCAGTCACTTTTTGTTGGCGACAGCGTGCGACCCCTAATGAAAACCCCGATCGTCGTTTACCATTTTTTCTCGCATACATATCACACGCTGTTTTGTTTTGTTTATGGTTGTCCTCTGCTGTCGTTTTTACCTTCCAGCTCAACTCGCGTTGCCTCGGCGGCTGCGTCGAGTGCACACTTTCATTTTTTTTTCAACTATTTTTCGTCTGGCGCTCATTCTTTCATTTTGGTTTCCTGATTTGTGTCGTGATGGCTCAATATGCCTCGCTTCTCTGCTGTTGTTCATGTGACCTTCTGGCCAGAATTCTGATCGGTTTTATGAGAGACTGGTTCCTGTTCAGCGGCGAGGCGGACCGATCGGAGCCCATGCTCATCTTGGAAGTGAGGGGCCATGGCCGTAGGTTTTGAGGAAAAAACAATCAAAATCGCAGCCAGAAACCCTCTCTGTTGCTTTTTTCAGTGTCCACGCCGGTACCCATGAATTCCGGTTCAGAAACGTGGCTGCTCTGTACCGCAAAATGAGTCAACTCCTTTTTTGTTTTTCGCAAAGAACGAAGAGACTGCCAGCGATACCGAGCGAACAAAGGTGTCTTGGAAAAAGTTATTGTTGGTCGGTATCTTTCGGCAAATATAATGCTATTTAACCCGTTGTACCGCAGTCCGGTGTTGGGGTAAACCCACTCAAATACTATGGATACGTAGTTTTCCCCAAAACAGGACTGCAATCAGTCCTCAATGGGTTGGGGGGTTGTCTAGGCCTTTCAGGGCAGATGATCTGTATTATCTGTATGATCTGCATGATCTGTGATATCTAGCTCATGCTGCCGAGTGGGAGCCGTACTCGACAGTATGAGTGATCTAGCACGGATGTCCTGAGTTGGATCTGCCCTATGAGGTAGATCCTTCACAGCACCTCGAAACGGCAGGTGAGGATCTAGATGATCCATCTGTAGATGACACATACATAGATGACCTATCTGTAGATGATCCGTGTGTAGATGATATATCTGTAGATGATGTATCTGATCTGTATGCATTAGCTGCGAGACGTGCCACGCTCAACTTGTTTCGTCCTTGATAATCGAGGGTTTGAGTAAGTCGCCGCCGGGGGGAAGATCGGTCCTGCGACCATTCGAGCGGCAGGTCAATAGACGATAAGGTCCTGCCTGCTAGACGTTTTTGTCAAAAATCCGTGCGTGTTAGTTGTTCCTTCTGCGTTGTTTTGCTGCATTTCATACCGGTACCTACAGTAATAGATGGTACCGGTACCTACACTTTCAGGGTTTACAGTAGTGCTGCCCGTTCCTTTCCGTTTTCTGGTGTAGTCTGTTCTACTGTAGTATATATATTTGTTGTTCTCTCAAAACCACACACGTTCTGTACCTTACCGGGTATTTGTGGTTTTTATCATATTTATTAATTTTTGTTTCGCTCGTTTGTTTGTTTTGTCAGATCGGCGCGGGCCACGGAAAGTTCACATGCCTCGTCCTCCAGCACCTCCTGGAGATGCGGGAGTTTTTGCCGACCCTCTCCCAGGGCGAGCATGCTAACGGGGGAGTACCAAACGAACGAGGTGGCGGCGGCTCTGAAAAGTGCGAAACCGATGAAACGCCCGAGGGGGGTTTTGGTGTGGCGGGAAACGGGATGGCGGACGGACTGCCGTTCCGATACGTGATGACGGATGTGGCGCAGGTGCACAGCAGAGACAGATTTGAACAATAAATGTCGGTCTTGTATGCATGTGGCTTATGGCTTGACTGAAGCGAAGCGACGGACGGTGCAGATGGTTGATTTAGACGTGGCGGTCGGATTCGATGGTTAATTGAGAAGTGACGGTTGCATGATCGGTCGACTCGAGTTTCGTTACGGAGGGTCGTCCGGAGTGAAGCGTTGGGCCCTAAAAAGTAGCTTCTCGGCCAAGTTGTTGCCTGAAGTGATCGTCCGAATCGCTCACCCCCCCGAAAAACTAAATATATCATCTAAAGATAGATCAGATAGGTCATACAAGGAGCTTCGCTTCGCGGGCGGCCTTCGCCGCCCGCTAAGCTCGCTCAGGAAAATAAGTACATCAAATTACTATGCGGAGCGGGCAGACGTCCTCGATTGTTGTATAGTTTTTTTTTGTGATTGTAGTTACAGAGTAGTCGCAAACTGGCGACTTGATAATGCCAAGAGTCCCGCCGCCATGCTTCAGGAAAAAACTGCTCGGAAGCAACATGCGCTTCGCGTCGCGGATATCGTACGTACGTGCATACCCCAGGTAGGGTACATATTGTCTCCTTTTGATACCCGGTATGCTCTATTTCTGCACTTGTAAAAACGAAAGAGAAATCACAGCGCGGCAGAGCAGCAGAGCAAGAACAATGGAAATGAAACCTAAATTTTCGGGGAAGAAAAAAAATCCTCGTCCCCTCTTGTGTAATTATTTTGTGTCTGATTGGAACACCTTACACCCGGTCAAGAAGAAGAAAAGAAAAAAATCGAACAGAAGAGCTCTCTCAGCCCGGTACGCCGCCCGCCCCTCTGACGACCATCTCGCAACCGATTCGCCCCGGGTGAAGCTTTCCTCCCTCTCTGCCACAGTGAGCCCCGTCGTCTGCCTCACGTGAAGCCCGGTGCTCACAGTGGCCCTCGTTCATCAGCTCGACATTGATGGTACTCAGAATGCGTCGCTCTCTCATTGATTTTTAGTTTCATCGCGAAATAAGCACCGCTTGAATCACATTTTGCATATCACAACGACCCTTACATAATCGTGCATAGTGTAACCGGAACCACATCAGGCGGCTAGTCAGAGCCCATTCTTGCTTCCTTCGTGTCTCGGGGCACACACCACGCTTAGCCACGAAAACGGCGACCGCGCTCCTTGCAACCACCCTTGTACCCGCCCCCACTTGCTGACACCCGCGATGGTGCCGCGCTTGCCTGTGGTGCCGTGCTCGGAGTTCATGCACTCGACACGAAACGAAATAAGAAAGAAGAGAAAAAGGACAGAAAGTGCCTAGAGAAATGGAGAAAACAAAGAACCGCTGGAAATTTCCGCTCAGTAATGAAGGGAGGCGGTTTCGAAGTGGGAGCTCTGGAAGGCCAGAGATGTACCAACCGAGCACGCTCAGGGATTGAGATCTAAGTAAGTAACTCTATACCTGGTAGTCATTCACAGGAATCTTACCCTGTCGTTCTGAGTTGCTGTGCAGGTGATGCCTTACAGGGCAGATACAACCGGAAAACGTGTTCTAGATCATTTGAGATTCTATTCTATGTCTCCCGCCTGGCAACTTAGGCTATAACGGTGGACCATCGTAATTAGGACCAAATATTGCTAGTAAAAATAGGTAGACATACAGGTTTTTGTGTGTACCGTAGGTCCTATTTATTGTGTTTCCCCGTAATAGATTATACAGATCATACATATCATCTGCCCTGAAAGATCTAGATCACGACCTGTGGGAATGATCTGCACGATTTGTCTGAGGCATGGAAGGGCCGACTGAAGTGGTGGTCCAGCTGGCTTACCTGTTGTATGCTGGATGGTGTAGGTGACGCTTGGACAGCTTATCACACGGGGTGTAAAGTATCACTATCACACGGGTGGTAGGATAGGATAACACACACCCTGGGGAAAAAAATAGGCGAGACGGGTTTCTCCCAATCCACCGGCGGGCACAAACGTATCATACACATAGATTTAGTATTTCGTTTCGAGAAGATCTCATTGAGATGTTTCCGTTGGACGCACGATCGGCCGGCGTTTGCACTTTCGCTAGGCTGCCAAGAAAATCAGCTATACTATTAATATGACATTCGTCTGAGGGAGTGTCTTATCTTATCACGCGCGTGATACAATATCTCCTCGATCGCGTGGCTGGTACAAGCGATGGTCGGATGGTTGACTTGATGAAGTGACAGTCCGCCCCCCCCCCTGCCCCCTCCTACCTTTGGACACCTTTTTTCTTGGAAAGGGCACGCTGGACTACGTCCGATCTCATTCCTCGATGCAAGGCTTCCTCGACCAAGGCGTGTTGGAGGTGAGAGCCAGCAGCGAAAGCTTAGGTTATTTTGGTTGGCGTATGCTTGGCAGCGTCTACCGTCGACTCAACGTCAACTGCGTATCATACTAGTACAGTACAGTAGGTATTTTCTACTGACTGTTGTGGTACGAACTATTTATTTATTTCCATCACATTTATGATTCGCTCTTCTTGCTTCTGCGCACTCCTACGTAGCTCGGATGCGGGGTGACATTGTAAGCTCTTCCCTCTCCCTACTAAGGTACACGCCTTCCAACTTTTCGTCGCGGGAAGGGTTCACCTTCTGCCCTCGTCGGCTTGCGTTTCATTGTGCCTACCCACGCTATATCAGGCGCTCTCGACAGTAGTTGGTGTCATTTGATAAATAAGAATTACATACGTACTGGTACGGAGAATCGTACGGATAATCGAACCCCCATAACATCGACGCTATTGTAGCAGCACTCGAGGTCAACCTCGGAATTGAGCAAAGTGAGTGCCAATGGTCCATAGCTCGAACCTATACCCTGGTAGGCTTCATCTACGTTGCGTTGATCAACCGTGTCATTGTCGTAGGAATGATGTCTAACTCTAACTGCGCACATACTGCGGCTGCGATTGTCCATGCTGTTCCCCCTCCTCCGTTCCCCCCTCTCCCCCCCCCCTCCTCTCCTTGCTGCGTGAAGGTACGCTGCTTCAGCGTTGCGGTCTGCTGCTGCTGCCGCTAGTGCGTGGAGTTACACTGCTGATGATATTGCTGCTGTCATGACGTTCAGCCTTTTTGTCGCCTCTGCAACCCCGGTTTCCATGCGAGGCTTTTCTCTCACTCCCGCCTTTTCTTCCTGCATGCAGGTGGCGCTTTTGGATGCGGAGGATCCGAACCTGCACAGCGAACTGCTTCTCCAGGCGAGTTCCCTCGCACTCTCGCTCCTCGCCCTCCCCCGCCCGCCCCCCATACTGTGTTCAGTGCGAATCCGTTGAGGGTGACCTTGACGTTGCCTGAATGGGGGTTGGTGGGATGGTGGGCCTATTTACTGGGCTATTCACTGTCTGCTGTGATGCTGCAGAAGGAAGTGAAACGGTCGGTCACTACGAGTACAAGCCGCACGCGGAATCGGTCGTGTTTTTTTTTGCAGCCTCAACGGTCGTTACTTGCGGCCTCAACGGTCGGTTCTTGCGTGCGCAACGTTGTTCGATTATATCCCCGGCGAAAATTCTTCCGGTTGCTTGCAGGTGTGTGTGCCGAGCGGAGAAACAGTAGCTCGGTCTTGTCGCCCCGCACGATGACTTTTGCCTTCTCGTTTTTTGCGTCCACGCCTCCACGTACGGCACACAAGCCGTGGCGTTACTCGGTTTTTAGTACGTTTCGTTTTCCGCTAAACTCCGTCCAGATGCTGATTTCGTCTAAGATGTGCTTTATAGAAAGCGCTGCCTTCGCACCGAGGTGATTGCGATCGTTTTCCAGCGCTCGTTATTTTTTCTTCTTGATAACGGTAAAAGCGCTCTGAAGTCGGAGAATATGTGTACCATATATTTTTCAAAGTCTGTCTCTCTATCTCTCCGCCACCCTTGTTTTCCGAAAACGCATCTCGTTGTTCGATGCGGTATTTGGCAATCTTTCCTTTCCCTGAAGAAATCGAAGAATTGAAAAACGATTGCATCCCTCCCTGTGCAAAGTGGAGCTCGTCGCCTTAAGGTCAGTTTTTCAATATTTTGGTGAAAGGGTTTTCGCCTGCATACCGCTGTGGTCAGGAATATAGGAACCGTCTGGAATACGATGTGATCATTAAACGGATATTATATTTCCGGCTGTTGTAGAGCTAGTTCGGGGGTATAACCGTGATCAGGGCCAAATACGATTCTTAAAAATTCTGGAATTCAGAGGTATTTACTTGGTGTAAATATGATGGGTCCTGGTTACTATGACCCTGATCCCTCGTAACATTTAGAATATTACTATTACTAATAACATTAATAGTATGGATGACAGTCTAACAAAAAATACATTTAACCGACGTAAGAGCTCAACCTCAAGCGGACTCTCTGTCGTACTCGCATGCATCCCCTGAACCAAGCACGCCTTCCGCGTCTGTCGAAATTGAGTCTCCCGCTCCCCATACTTCCTTACGTATAATCTTGCACCCTCTTTCTCCCCACCGTCACGAATTCCCTGATCCACCGGTTGGCGGGGGTGCAGGTGTCCGGGAAGGTGGTGGACCTGAAGTTCGCCAAGAATCCTATAGCGACGGTGTGCAACTACGTCTTCGACTCCCTCCGGCAAGACGCCTTCCGGGTGAAGGACAAAGCCCTCTACGAGAACAGGTCAGACGGAGATTTCATCTCGCAGTATATACGGTGAAAATGGCGTTTACTTCGCACAGAAAGGGTGCGATCGTTCTAGGGAACGGGAAGGTTGCCAGTACCGAACTTTTTTGTTTTATGTTTCTTGTTTTTGTTAGTATTTGGTCGATCGATCGAGCCTTCCGAAAATAAAATGTTGGGCTTTACCATTACGGGGCACCCTACCATAGTTGATACAGTATGACCAAATATTGTTGGTAAAAATTGGTTGAAATATAGGTTTTCGAGTGTGCCATAGGTTTTATGGTCCTCCGTGATAGCACCCTTTCAAGGTTGTCGAGAAAATGAGCGCGAAATCACGATTGCACCCCTGTTCACGCTCTGCCCCGTAGTATCTTGACGGCATTATCGACCGTATCACCCGTGTAATGACGTTACAACCCCCCTGTATAACGTATCACACGTGCGATAACATAGCACACCCACCAGATACCGTATCGCACGTAGGAGAAGATAGTATACCGTATCACACGTGTGATGATTTAGTGCCCTACCTATATACCGTATAACGCGTGTGATGACATACCACCCCCTCTATATACCGTATCACCCGTATCATAACGTAACACCCCTCCCATAGTCCGTATCACCCGTGTGATAACATAACACTCCCCCGATACTGGTATACCGTATCACCCGAGTGATAACATCACGACCCGCTTACAGTCCGTATCACCCGAGTGATAACATTACACACACCCTATACCTGATATGCCGTAAATTACAATCAAGATGACACATTCCCTGGTTCGAATTTCGATAACGATTTTCTCCAAACCCGCTTTTGGGACAACCCGCTCAAATTACAGGTGTTAAGACTGCAGTACCGTTTTGGGAACATACCACTCTAGTTCCAAGTAATTTTCCCCCCAAGACTGATCTTAAGAGACTGCACCATAAACAGGATAAGATGACACGCGACGAAAATGGCGGCCTTAGAATAATTTCGTCGATAATTTTCCATGGACTCGTCTCGCTCGGCAATTGCACTCTCCCCGGTATCCAGAAGCAACACCTCTACAACAGCAGTACGATACTATTTTTATTTGTGTTTTTTTTGTATACTTTGTCCTCATCCCGTCTTTTGTCTTGGCCCTTTTTTTGTCTCTCCTTCCTCATCTTGCGGAGACCATAGTATATAGAACCTACGGTCTACACGAAACCCTATATATTTACTTATTTTAACAGCACTATTCGGTCCTATCTATTAATACTATGGTGCCCCGGTGCGGTCTTGTCCCCAATGCTTTTCAATGCCGGGGGTGACAAGAGTATCATGGGCTCTTCTTTCTCCTCCACTACGGTTCTTGCCTTTTAAGGCTGCACTCTTATCGCTATTGACAGAATACTTCACCAGCTCTTTTTTCTTTTCTTCGTCGACTCCCACCCTAGCAGTCGATTCTGTTTTTTTGTGTGTGTGTGTGGTTTTGCAACTAAAGCCGGAAGCTTGACCCTCGTGGGATTCGAACTCCTGCATTAATTTTCGGCAGCATCCGAGGGCACTACTATTAATAGTCCACCGTGGCGACTACTATTATGGGGGACGATAGTACATAGGGCCTACGGCACACACAAACCTATATATTCACCTATTATTAAGAGTAGTATTAGTAACAATGTTTGTTGTTTTTACCATGGGCCCCCGTGATAGCCTCAAAGACAAAAACAAGACAAAATAGCCCAAGAGGGGGTGTGTTGGCTTATTGCCCGTGTGAAACGGTATTACTCACGGGTTGCGTCGACGTTGGCGGGACGGGTCTCATTTGTGCTGTGGTTTTGTTGCCGATGGTGCAGCAGTGTATGGTGTGCTCTTGGCACTGTGTACTAAGTGAAGGCGGTGGGTAGTGTGTACTGAGTGAATCTCTCTCTATCTCTCTCAGCGTCGAAGGAGGGGGGGTGATGGTGGTAGCGGTGCTAGTAGTGGAGGAAGAAGTAGCAGTGGCAGCAGCATTACGGGGCACATACTATAGTAAATAGGACCTACGGTACACACAAAAACCTATATATTTAGCTATTTTACTGACAATATTTGGTCCTATTAACTATGGTCCCCAATAGTAGTAGTGGTAGTACAAGTAGTAGCAGTAGTAGTAGTAGTAGTAGTAGTAGTAGTAGCAGTAGTAGTAGTAGCAGCAGCAGCAGCAGCAGTAGTAGTAGTAGTAGTAGTAGTAGTAGTAGTAGTAGTAGT
>JBBMHQ010125966.1:0-35232 GCA_037834295.1 Postelsia palmaeformis
TACAACATGCCCCATGCAGCCCTTCGCGCGCACGCCACCAGATCCTGCTCCTCCGTCCGAATCACTCCGGCATCACTGAGTTGAACAAAAACTCTTACAATGGCTTCGTCTTGGCGGAGGCGTACTTGTACGACGTGCAACGCAGCAGCGAAAAACACATTGAACAGTAACGGTGATCTCACACAGCCTTGCCGCAGCCCCTTCGTGACACCAAGCCATTCCAAGTGCTCGCCGTCATCAGTACGCACGCGAGCCCGCATGCCATCGTGGAAATTATGGATGACTCTCGGATCTTAGCGAGTACGTTAAAGCGTGTGAGTACCTCCCATAACAGCTCTCGGTCGACAGAGGCGTACGCTTTCTGCAGATCGATGAAGCACACGTACAAGGAGATTTTCCTTTGTCGTCCGAGCCTATGCAACCGGCGCACGACGAACAACTTGTCAATCGTTGATCGTGCGGGGCGGAAGCCGTCCTGTTCCTCAGAGAGTAATTCCTCGGTCTCGCAGTAGCTGTTGAGGCAGGACGCGATGATTTTCAGCAAAATTTTGCCTTTGTAGGCAACAAGCGAAATCCCTCTATAGTTGTTGCAGTCAGTTCGGTCCTTTGTTTTGTAAAGGACCTTGATGATCGCGTCTTTCCATTTCTGGGGAATGTCTCCTGTTGCTCATACATTGACAAATAGGCTGTGAAAACACTGGGCGAATGCAGGGTGGTCAATTTTCAGGAGTTCGGCCGGGAGACCGTCTGGCCCGACAGCTTTCCTATTTGACATCCCCTTAAGTGCGTCCGTCATCCCGTCCATATATGGTTCAGCTTCAAGCGACAGATCAAGCGGTCGCGATAGTAAGAGGTCGATGATCGTGGGGTCGAGTTTCAGCGATGTCGTGTTCAAGAGCTTGTGGGAAAACCCCACCCACAGGTCAAGAATTCGCATCTTATCCCGTAAGAGCGTGCAATCCTTGTCCCTGATGAACTGTTCGCTCCTCGCTTTAGTCCCCTCCATTCCTACCGTATTTTCAGGGTGCTTGTAAAAGCCTCTGTGGTCGTTGTTCGCTACAAGTCGTTCGGTTTCGGCAACGTACGCTCCGAAGTTCGCATGCAGTCGTGTGGCAATCACCTTTCACAGGTTTGCACACGCAGATCTCAATATATTCCACGCGGTTCTATCCCGAGGATGGGCACGAAAGAATTTTCGTTCCTCCTCCCTCGCTGTCCATCCTGGTATGAATGCGGCCGAGATTTCGGCATACTCACACTATCTATGTCTTCGGCGGCGACGTAGAGAGGGGGTCGTACGTCTTTTTGTGAAAAACTCAAGCATACCAGACGTATTAAGGGGCTGGATGGGCTGGTTAAGAGTGGAAATCACCCTGGCAACTTCTCGTTCAGGACACTTTCCATCGGAAATAATAAGCTGCCTGTCGAACTCTCGGCGTTTTCTCGGGTCCACGTATTTGTCTGTCGGGTGCAAAGTAACCACTGAGTCGGACTTTGGTATACAACATGTTGTGGTGGGAGTCAGCTTTAGTCGGGGCACGAGGCTGTGGGAAGAATTTAATATCCTGTATTCTAGGTTAATGGGATTGGCGGGTTATATATGGTGTGGTCGATCCGCTTACGGTCATTCAGGCTGGTGCCGTTGTGTGTGTGCGATATCCCACCCTCGCGCGTGCTGAAAAACGTGTTGGTGAGAGCTCGCTTGCAATTGGTGGCGAACCACAGCAGTTGTTTGCCATTATCGCTACGAACATCACGTTCGTATGCTCCGAGCACTCTATACTGTTATGCGGTAAAAAGCCTTCGACACAGATACTGAATTGTTACGTACTCGATACACCGAGTAAACAAGCAATGCCATGTGTGTGTGCTGCATACGACAGACACGACATAAACATTTCACAAATAGGAAAAAAAGGATCAACAAAAAAAAAGAAAAATCAAGCAAGGAAGACAAATCGAGACGGAAAATTCTATTACAATTCAAAGAAAATACTGTCGTGCCGTCGCGCCTTCTCCCATAGGACGTGGCAGATACTCGAAAATACCTAGTAGCAAAATAAGAAAACACGGTGCGACTACATTTAAAGAGAGTGAGCCTCAGAAGCGAGAGAAGACAAACAGGCAAACGGAAGCATCAAGCACCCTTCACGCAGCCTTGTAGTCTGTCGTACGAGCGCATAGTCAGTTCTTCCGACCGGCCGGTCGGCTGTCTTGCTAAGTAGACGAGTCATGCACCGGGTGTGGCGCCACTCAACCCCGCCATAAGGCTCGAGGGAAAAAGAAGAGATGATGTTTTCGTTCTCGTGCATTATTGCAGAAAAGACGACCAGTTGTACTACTAAGGTCCGGCCCGTATCCTTCTTCCCCGTGACCCTGGAAAACCATTCAAATATATATTCATGCAACCCATTCGGGAGAGCACAAGTCCCATCGCATATGCCTGTTGGACAATATGCAGTTACACAATTCACACCAATCAATGAATCAGAAACACATCGAACATTTGCGCGAATGTGAACAACTGCTGTTATGTCTTACACCTGCAACCGAGTGTACCGTCTCCGTCCTGCGTTGGTCCACTATATGCCTAACGCCGGCGAGAATGCGAGAGGCATTGTGAAACAAGGAAACTCAGGCTCATCATCCAGTCACGCCACACGACGCCCTTCACAAGAAAAAGATGAAGGAATGAAATATCACAACGCCGGTTCGAAATTAAAATATTTTTTTTCGTCTTAAATCCGTAGATTTTCTATTCGGTTGGGGTGCTGGAAAATCTGTTGGTCGACACGAATCGAGTATTCACCTCAGTGGGGCTGCCGCTCCCAATCGAGTCGAACCGGTTCCGCGGTAGTCTACTGATGTTTCCGTGCTTGGTACGTAACAAACAGCAGTACCAGCAGGCAGCAGCATTATCATTGGTAGTAGCCCCTGCACAAACGAGTTGGCTTGATCTATCGCATCCCTGGTACATATTTATCTAACAACTTTGCAAATGTCTACAACTAGAAAATTATACAATGCTTGCGTTTGCCGGGAGTGTAATCTCGCGAACGTTCTCAACCATTTTGCAGTTTGAGACTGTATGGAAACAACAGCTCGGAGTGCTTTTTATAATATATCTCGGCCTTCCTGATAACCGAGCGAAACACGGTGTTCACCGGGCCTTTCTAGCAGGTGGAAGCTGATCAGGGGAAGGAAGTCGACCCAATATTACCTGCACTTGAAAGTCGAAGGCGGAGCATCGAAGAAGGTGATGAAGGTCCTGACGAAAAAGGTTTTTCATTGGCGTCAGATGAGGTCAGCCGTGTACGTACGACGGTGGGGAGTTGTTCATGCTGAGCAGGCCTACAGTTACAAGCACGTAATAATCGCGAACGCACGATCTTCACCCGCAGTGCACGTTGGTCAACCTTAACTATAAATTTAGACGGAGAGATCATATCGCTGATGTCTTGGGTATATTGATTCGAGTGGACACATTCCCACGTATAGAGAGAGATACGGCTATATGCGCTAGTCACATCATAGTCTTCATCCAAAGGGGCCGACCATCGCTTGTGTTGAGCCGGATGCCCAACATGTGCCCGAGGTAGACATGTCAGCGTAGTAGATATATATGTGAAAGCATCTCGATCCTCACGTGCGTCATCGCCAGTGCCAGCGCCGGCAATACGTCCCCTAGTCTTTGTCGTGGCGACAAGTCTGGTGACCCGAAAACGGCTCATAGGGAACGTGGTACACTTCGTTTGTTGTTAGGGTTGTCCACGCACAAAAGGTATGGACTTCCGCCGTCCTCACAACTACGCCGTGATACATGCGGTGTGTCTCAGGTGGAAATAGTGCGTGTTGTACCCCTCTATCTGTGCTTAAAAGTGCAAAGCAGATGCACGCATGCTTCGATAGGAGCGCACCTGTGCGATGTTCGCGGCATTCCGCACTCGAATAGGCTCAGGTTTGAGCAAGCAACGAAAGTGCAACGCGATGGTCCAGGCGAACACGCGGCAAATATTGCGCGACACGAAGGGCTGATCCAACGATATCGGGGGAGGTTTCTTGGGTTAACTCCGATAAAGATACTCGACTATTGTGGGACCAAAGCAGTTAGGAGTAGAGTCGGCTCTAGGTTATTCCCAGCGCAGTCCTTGAAGCGCCGTTACTCATTGAGTACGCCATTTCCTTCCTGGGGACAAACTGCATAGAATTTGAATAGCGTGTTCCCGAAAATATACCGCGGTCCCAGAAGGGTTAGGAAGCCCCCCTCCCCTGCAGTCAGAAATGTTTCGGGCGAAAAGCCTTGCCTCCTATCGTGAAACGCATATCGATTGAGCGTTCAACAATTCACTGGTCCCACCGAGTCTAGGGTGTCAGACGACATACCAAAACACGCAGTGCACGGTTCTCCACACCCTCAGCGATCGACAATCGCTGGGCAATGTTCGTAACCCAGATGCCAACCCAGATCTACGCGAGTAGGCCTGACAGCAGCCTAGTACACGTGTTGTTACGCGTGGCTCCGCCGACGCTTCTGTCGGTTGCCACCGATCAAAAACTCGCTGACAATTTATAGTGGCGTGCAGGAGTGCGCAGTCTCAATGGAACCGTGCCGACCGCATCCAAACCAGGTTCGGCGTCGGATGGCGTGAAATCGAAGGGTGTTCTGCATTGCACGGACGTCGCAAACACTAGAGACTACCTAAACACGTTGGTTGAAGACTCGGTTTCAACCGGGGACGAACAGGTGAGGCTGAAGCCATGAGTTTCGTGCCACATACAACAAAAGCTGTCCACATTTTGAGTTGGCAGGGTTGGTAACGTCCCGCTCGCCTTTATTAAGCTGCTTCCGATTCCTATCGATAGTAGGGCTGTAGTATAAACCAGATTTTGTCTTGTTTTTAGCGTTGTGTGTTGTATTACAATACTCACTTAGACAACGATAGGGGAAGCGTTCGACATGATGGATCCTTTAGCCGACAAGTGGAATGGCGCAAGTTGTGTGTTCCGTGTCACCCTTGTTTTGACTGTGAGGGGCGTAAGCCATGGTCACCCGACATTTACTCCTTACCTTGTTGTCATCTCAGTTGAGTGACCTGGCATTCTTCAAAACGCACAAGACGGGGTCCAGCACTTTGTCCAGCATTTTCTTCCGCTACGGGGTTAGGCACGACCTCCAGGTGAGACGGGCTCTTATAACCCTTTCGGAATCGGACAACGAGTACATTTCCGCCCTGTTGTATGGCAAGGAAGAATTTGCCCCCGAACACGGTAATACGCGAGCTCGACACTATTAACTCGACCTATATGACTAAAACGCCTATCCACGGATGACCCGTATAAAAGGCTAGGGGTGTATGATTCCAAAGGGGGTTATTATGGCAATGCGTATCGCATCTTCCCTGTTGTGTTGGCAGTAAACGACATGTCTGCTGTTGCATGCCTATCACCATTTTCTTCTGCAATATTGAGAGATGCCTCCCCTTCGTAAATCCGAACGCAGGTGGCGCATTTCACCTCGAGGACCAAGGAGCGCCCCCCGGTTGAAGAAGCTTTCCAGTATGTAAGATCCATGGTATTGGCGCATCCGAAAAGTGTGCCATATACCTGGTATACCCTAGAGGTATCCCACGTTCGGGGTTGCACTTGGCTGGCTGAGCATCGTCTTATCCAAGGAGATCCTTGAGCGAGCAGTTATGACTGTGCCGGAGTTAATACTAACCTGTACTTGTACATGTTGCTTAGGACTGGCCCATACAGATGAAGATCGTGCTGCCCGTACAAGCGTGTTTGAAGATTGTTTCGGGGTGAGATTGTGAGCTTCTCACGTGACAAAATATCTTGCAAACATAATGAGCCACCATCCTTACCGTGGCACCGCGCGCTGTTTGGAGGATAATGCGACCACCCCAACGCAGACGCTTCGTGCACCTGCAACGCAACGCTAGATTAGCTTATGCCAACACTTTCTCCAAAAAAAACTCTCGAGGTTTTCAAGACGACACTTACAATGTGGACATGCTGACAAGTGCGTGTGGCAAGGTGTATATTTGATCAGAGAGAGCTCGCCACGTGACGGAGCATCTCGCAATTGATCGGCGCGGGCGCGGCTGTTGCGTTCCAATTCACGTGCGTGTTCGGTCTGCTTGCTTCCCAAGCCATTGCTATCCACCTCTTGACGGCTTGATACAGCGAAATGGGAGAAATAAATGAAGTTTCCGACCTTGTCTTTCCTATACAGTACGATTCCGAGGGGGGTGCCTCAATTGGGTCTCCGGAGTTTATATTCGAACTCTATTGGCTTTGTTGCAGGTGTATTTGCCCTGGCGATGATCGATGATACATATAACAATGGTATATATACTTCGTATACTTCTTACGTCAGTATACGCCCTCGATGAACGCCGCCCGACCCGATCCGGGTGCGACTTGTCTCTCTTGTTTTTCCCAGGTATTAGAAGATTGTCATGGGAGGGTGGACATTGCACACATGCACATCGCCTCATCAACGAGCGTGCACATCCCATGGCGACAGGCGGCGGAGCAGTACAAAACAATTATGAGGGATCCTGACAATATCAACTTCGTCACCGTCTTCAGGGATGCCCGGTCCCATTTTTTGAGCTATTACAGATATTTCTTGCGTGATGGCCTTGGACACGTGAGAGCTGTTAGTCGTTGGACTATATCTTACTTTCATCAAGACTGGCTGAAATGCGAGCTCACGTTCGTACTTCCTACGCAGCCATGTAATACCATCTTCGGTCGACACCACAAAATGCTTGACCCCTGAGTTGTTCGCTCCTTACTTTATCCCCGCGAGCGCACCAAGTACATGCCGCGGCCTCTACGTTTCTCTTCGAAGTTGACAACCATGCCCAGGAAGTCCGACCCAGGTAAGACATGCAACACGCACAAAAAACTGCGTAATATGAAAAACGAAGGAGCTTCCCGATTGCAAGGCGTGTCTCGCATGATTGCAATGGCGGAGCCCTTCTCCGGTGAGCCCTTATCCAGAAAGCTTCCCTACTTCACTCGACACACCCACCGCTTGCGTACGACCATGCCACGTGTTTGCTACTCGACAAGAAACCTCTGGAGCAATTCCTGATGGAGACAAATGGTCCTGCCGATAGCCACTGGGACGAAATTCATAACCCGTTAGCCACGGAGCTGGGAATCACCACACAGCAGCAGCTCGAAGACTTTGTGGAGGAAGATCTCCCCAACTTCAAACTGGTGACCGATTAGACCTGGAGGGCAACGCGCACACCGCCTTTTTTATTACATGTGCCGCGAGTCGGTTTTGCTGCTTCAAAGGACGTTGATGCGTAGTTTATTTCACGGAGACGACTGACGGGCCGTCCTCCGGTCAAGACTGTTTCGAGCAAAAAATTGGTATGTGGTTTCCACGTTACACGTCCCTTGCGCGGCGTCGTTTGGTTCTCAGGTGCGACTCTTCCATCCCTTCCGCCTCCGCGCTTGCGCGCAATGTCCACTGCCACCAACAATGTAGGTGCTTTTGACGGATCGGTTCGACGAAGGGTTAATGTTGCTGCGAACCATCTTGGGGTGGCGTTTGATAGACATGTCCTATTTATATCTCAACAAAGCTCGGTCCGACAGACCGAAAAAGACGGAAAAGACGGGTGCAGCCGACGAGGACCACATGGCAACATTCGAAAAACTCTCGATCCAGGTAACACGAACTTGAATAGTTGCTTTAGTTTCACGCGCTCTAGCCATATTATTAAGCGTAGCTGCGTCCGAGGCGTATCTCGAAGTTTTTTGCTGGCGGAAGCTTTACGAACGCCAACACCTCTACTGGGTCACACCGACGATTGCGCAAAACAGCATGGTGCCTGGTCGCGAGAAAACGATGAGGGGGCAGGGAAATATGTTGAACCCTCATTTTCGCGCCTTGATCACGTTGCAGGCGCGTTCTTCGGTAAGGGCGACACCACAACGGCTTAAGGCATAGCACTGGATCTGAAACAAGCTCCATACCGCCACAATGGCTGACTCTGAAATTCGACCAAACCCGCAGCCCGATGAACATTGCCAGAGCCTACGTAGATGTATGACATACATTTGTGCAAACACACTCCCGGGATTACGACGATATTAGGTCGAAAAGAGCGGTCACTCAGAAACGGTTCGGTGGACGAAACGCGCCACGTAGCACACCCTAATGATAGATCCTCATCTCCCACTACACTCTGTCGCCTTCAGATATTCATCGAAGGGAGCATACGATTTGCACTACTGTGTAGGATGTCGCGTCGGTGTTAGTTCGGTAAGTGTATGCCCCATCTGTCGTCACCGGACGTTCGAAACGAGTTTGTTCTTTACATACACTCGTAGAGAAGCTCGCTCCTTAAGCACTGTCTTTGAACATTGTGTGGCCGCGTCTCCGATTTCTCGACCGCCATGTCACAGGCGCGAAACAAGATCGATGAACTGACAAAACTGGACCGCGCGCTTTACGAAGCTGGAAAGGAATACTACGAGAAGGTTTGCTTCACCTGATGTCACACGGATAATACCCAAAGACGCCAAGTGGCACCTTCTACGATGGAAGAAAAACATTTCCGCTATTTGTTTCCCTGGATGACAAGGAGATGCGTTCTACTATAGAGGTGGCACATTTCCGCTAAACCGCTTCTTTAATGGCCGGTCTCTTCAACCCAAAATCGTCGGAATTCCTATCTTGTTTCGATAAGTGACTTTCTAGTAATTTTTGGGTCATCGAATTTATTTATCCGGATGCAGTTTCATTCTTGCTAAAGTCAGTTTTCCGGTAAGTTATATATGAACGTTATCAAGGGAGGAGCGTCAGGACATGTAGGATACACCTCAACCGTAAAACGCCTCATCCAAAATAGATGGAAGTAAAATCTGGAATCGGATAAAAACGTAGTTAGTTGTACACTTGGATCAGAAGATCGTTTACCCGGGAGGCTATTTGTTTTTTCGCCCAAGTCAGTTTTCGGTTGAGGTATGGAGCTGTTCAGGTGAGAAACCTCGGGAAAAAAATGTTAAACTTGTGTAGTATATGCGCACTACGCTTGCTCGGATTACATACTTGTGTAAATACTTATGATCTAATGTACTACTTCATGTGTAGACATGCCTACTCTAATCGAAGGGGGTCCATGTCAGCACCACACCATGTCTTGTTCATGTTGTGTTTCAATGGCATCCGAGGCGAAACGTTCGTGTGTTTTCGACAAGAGATGAACTGGAACACAGATTCCAATAATGCCGATCGAGAGGGTCCACGTGGGTATACATTTTCCTGACTGAAGTTACGTATCCGCTAGGGTTTGAGATATATCAGGTGCTTGCTCTTTCTGTGATCCTTGTACACCAATCCACATCCATTTTCCCCGTACGTTCGCACACATGATGACTGCTCCAACATCACTGACTGCTCAGAAACTGGCGCCGCTGGCCGATCAAGTGGAAGCCGATATGGACTGTTTCGATCAATTGCAGCAGCTCGTCCACGATTACCTGGACAGCAACAAAACATCTCCCGCGAGAGCCATGTGAGGCGACCAGGGGGAGACAATCGGGTCGCTTTTCGTTGATGAGGAACCGCTTCACGTACCTTTAGAAAATGGTTTGCGGTTGATAAGTTGCTTGGGGGTAACTCCGTGTCAATAAATACGCGGAGTTTCATTGAATTGCCACATTTAAATTGAGGAGAACGTGGAACGGGCCCGAGTATTCGGGATTCTAAAACCCTATTGCCGTTTCGTTGCTGACCTGTGATATGACACAGTGAACATTTTCCGTCACACAGACGTCACAGCAGACGCTTAGCGTAGCGTCGCACGATCCTTGTATCACGGCTAGCGATATAGACGGCGACAAATCTCAGGAAAGAAGACACATCAGGTGAAGATGCGCTACACATGCCCGTACAGTACCACATTGAACGCACAACGCGAGTACATAGAAGAACGAAATGTAGCAGTTCATATAACAGTACTCCGACCGAGTCAAACTAGAGTTGAGATAGTCATACTTGTATACCTGGTAGATAATATCATATATCATGAGAAGGCATGCACGGAGATCATTCTGCCCGTTTTGAGGCGTTCTACGATAGAGGTTCACCCTGGTATTTCGGAGACTCCTCTTTTTGAGAGCTCCATACTCACTTGAAAACCCTATTTAGCAAAAATCAAAGTGCATCCCGATAAATATTGCCATGGCCCAAGTACAGAAAAGTGTCATTTTTCGAAACAAGATTGGCCTTCCGACAATATTGGGCTAAAGAGCCGTTTCATTCATGAAAACTAATAGCAGAAATATGCTACTTCTATCGTGGAATGCTTCGTTTGTTCGACAATAATGGAATGATCGCGGCGACGCCAGCGGACTGAGTATGGTGCCCACTCCATTCACAGCTCACTAGCCGCCATCCATCGACCCCACCCCGTGCACACGCAACAACAACCAACCCACCCACGAACCCACCTAGGATGTACATCAGTAGCTCATAGACTGGATACATTCAATCCACCCAGCCATGCACCTCTCACACAGCCCGGCGAATCCACTGCATAATGGGAGGGGGGGGGCTGGCCCAAGTTCACTGGCCTGGTGGAAATGCTTATTGAAATCACTTCCATGAAACGGGCGAAAAACTTTGCGGGAGGACAAATTTCACACAAATTGGAAGGTCGGCAAGATCGAGGGGTTGAACTTTATTCTCCCCCCATCCGCTACTCTCAGGTACGGAGCACACCCGATCAGGTTTGATCACACTTTGGTCCCGACACCACAAAGCGTCCCAAAAGTCATTGTAAAACATGTACAAGTAGGCTCCGCCACGGCAACCTGGCAGCCACCTGCAGCTACGCCAACGCCTGATGCGGGCGGGGATGCAGGGATTTCGAGGGCGCATGTGTGAAAGTCGTGCCTAGTGGTGCACACATAAGTTATTGATAAGCAACGAACGTCTCCAACACATTGCCGCAGATGCCTACGAGGCGCGTACAACCTTACTTCAATAGCATAAATATGCCGTTGATTTCCGTATCCGTTCAAGTTTACACGACGCATAATGAATGAAAGGAGTCTTGCGCCGTGCTTCTTCTCTCGGGCATTAGACGTCTGTTGTTTGCGTCGGGAGCGCTCTAGCGATCCAATTATAGAACCGAGCAGAAGGGCAGCAGTCCCGACGAAAATGTTGAAGCTACCACCGTAGTTGCTGTAGCGCTGGGAGTCTCGCTGCGTCTCCACCTTCGTTTTATACGCTCGCTAAACTGATACATAGAACAGATTCAAAGTATGTCGACCAGTTACCCCGCCGACGGCAGTAACTTTTACTGCATCAAACCTCGTCGCCTCCGGGGTTTTCCGAGAGGTCGCCTCTGAACAGCTCTTTGTGTTCACCTCTTTTAGCCTCCGTAGGGATGCAGTACGAGTACCTTATCAATGTAAGTGATGCAAATAGGTACGCACTATTTGCAGTATCGTCGTACTTCGAGAAAACCAATCCATGCGTACGTACAAAGAACGGCGAATCCGTCGCACATCGATTTCAGGGTAAATAAGGAGTTGGGAAATAGTATGTCAAGGGGACACTTCCGAAGACACCCTAGTACGTGGGGGGGACGACCGCTACAAACAATGAGGTCATGTCGGCCTTGTGAAATCTTACGGGAACATGGAAGTGTGGGAACCTGACGCACGTAGTGTACAGAGTCCCGCATTTAAGATATGCACTCGGAATATCCTCAGGGCGACGGTGATAGAGTGAATGTATTACCTACCGGACAATGAAAGTACAAGAAGCACGATTTTTGTACGTACGACACAAAGTGCAAAATATCCTTCAAATCATCATAAATCTTCAAGGGGCAATGACGGGATGACAGCAAAGCAGCTTTTCTCTGTCTTTTACGGACAGAACTTCGACTCGCGCGAATTCATGAACAATTGATTGAAGCGACAGCCCGCCCCACTCTGAATAAAAAAAGAGGAGCGATCGAGGCTGCCTCGAGACCACCAGCTTAACACATTCCCATGGACCCAGAGTCCGGGGAAGCCTGTCCCGTAAAGGTCTCGCACACGATACGTTCAGAACGCCAACAGGCATTACACAGACAGACAGAAAGAAAACATCCCTTGGAATATAGCGCTCACCACGACGTGACGGGACATGTCGGCCTGCATCCACCCTTGTTTGCGTTTAGAAAAAGAAACCACCAACACAAGTACATACACAAAACGTCACTTCAATCAAAACACACCACCTAGTCCACAACAGCATGGAGACCATCACGCGGTGTCCGTATCACGAGACAAGTCGCACGCGTTTGCTCAGCGCACGCTTCACAGATCCCGTGTTTGTAGGGACCGATCTCGTACAGCTCTCGTGATTAGTAGGGATATAAGAAGAACGCGTAGATACCCTCTGAAACAGATATACCTATCAGTACAATGTTGGAAGCCGTCAGCACCCTCTCTGTGTGGTTTAGACTCTTTCTTTTGTACCTAGAAATCAGCCTCGGTCGCTCCGCCTGAATTTGAGGCGATTTTGAAGATGACGGAAATATAATGTGTTGGAATCGACCCTTCGGTTTACGTTGGAAAAGCCCCAATCATGCCAGTCATGAGCTTAATCGAGGGTCGGTGTGACCCAAACACAGAACCAAACGTACAGCATCCCGGCGACTGTGACTGCCTCGACACGACGTGCCACGGAACAAGCCCCGCAATGAAACTCAAGGCTCGCACGATTCTTATGTCTCAGATTTGTTCGCAAGATTAAACTCGAACAGGCCTCGCAATCAGTGGTATAGGCCGCTTATAGACCCGTATACAGAAACGCAGACCGAATAACAGAGTTACACACACATGATACAAGCCTGTACCCACCCCAGTGCGAAGAGCCTTTCACAGCCTTAGAGCAAACGTTTGTTCTCGGTCGCTTCTGCCTATCGGCCATACCTCATACACAAATGGTGGTTCACCCTGCGGACGAAACGAAATCGTTCATCCTACTACTCAGAACGACAGTGCGCGGCAGACAAGACTCTTCGGCGATGAAAGTTAATGCTCGGCCGGTTTTCTAAGCGTTTTTTGCCCGTCGGAACTAGCGCCCTCAGTAGCAGCACATACTGTAGCTTAGTGAGGCAAGGACGTCTGGTATCCAAGCCGTAGCAAAGCTTTCCTTTGCATTACACGCAAGGAATACATAATGTGAATTCCCCCCCGCGTTCAAAACACACCACCGAACCACGGATGCCCGTTAATCGTGACCAGTCGAGCGGGTGAACGCGTGCCACTAACATGTGCCCCGTGCAAACCAAGCTCGCCCGGTAATACGGACAACGTGTGTGTTTGTATCGGCCATGGACAGCTGTCGCCGGCATTAATATTACGGAAGGCCATAGTTAATAGGACCTGGGGTCCGCACAAAATCCTATACATTTCGCTTTTTTTACTCACGATATTTGGTCCTATTAACTATGGTCCTTCGTAATACTTTGAACACACTCATCCACGGTGCAGAGCGATAGATACATCGATAGAGACTTCATGGAAGCCTGTGCGCATCCTGGATCGGAGAGAGAGTTTCCTGCCAGTAGGCGAAGAAAAACAGTCTAATGGCAGCCGTGCCTCGTCCCTCTTTAAATGTTTGCTCTCATTTCCCACTTGTTCTCTGACAGGTATCGAGTCGTGATTTACAAGGAGCGCTTCTTATCACCGCCTCCGTTTTAAGCACAAGCATGTGTCGTCTAAGTGGTCTTCGCGCGCTCTACGGCACGAAATCTATCGTTCGTATCTTCATGGCGATGGTGGTAGAAAACCAAACCGCGGTTCATCAAGAACAGGAACAACCAACCGTCAGCATAGTGGAAGCACAAATTAATCCCATCACGCAGCAGTAAAGGTGCACCAAACTTCGCACGACATCGGCGGTAGGCGGGGCTGGCATGCTGTGCGGAGCCATTGCTTGCTGTACTGTAGAGATCCCTTGTTTGCTGTATGTTTCCCTTCGTTGAACTGCGCAAGCGTGAAACTACGTACTTATGTCGTATGTCGAATGACGTTGACGTGTTAAGGGGATACTTTCCTCCGTGTACGCTTGCGATCGAGGTAAGCTGGGGAGGGGGGGGGGGGAGTAACGCCAATTGTCGATCACCACAACTTTGTTAAGAGTGCCTCCGAGAGTGAGGCCCGTGTACCTGAGTCGGGGGCATGAACATCGGAAATAAATCGTTTGGTGTATAGGCCCTGTGGTGAAAAAGTAGAAGCACGGTGTCGCGGAATAGGCGGTCGAGGTATCAAGTTCATGTCGGTAATATCGAATGTTTCGTGAAACGAATATACAGCAAAGCTTCATTTGAACTTGCTTTCACCGCGGACATCTAGAGAACGTGATTGATACACGAGTTCGGGTGCCAAACCGTACGTCCCACAATAGGCCACGCCGCAAGGCAGAAGAAGACGGAAATAACTTGTCAAATGTTAATGGTGCTGTAATGCTGTCAGGAACCCATACCGAAGGCACGACCTTGGCATTTTGTGATGGGCTGGTGCGACGGGGTCCA
Organism: Postelsia palmaeformis; assembly: GCA_037834295.1. Taxonomy (NCBI): domain Eukaryota; class Phaeophyceae; order Laminariales; family Laminariaceae; genus Postelsia; species Postelsia palmaeformis. Next base: position 14,574 of record JBBMHQ010125966.1, read on the forward strand.
CGGCAACTTCGATTGCTGTAATACAATACAATCTCTTTGATGTTGTGTATGGAGCAAGCAGTGATGGGCTGGTGCGACGGGGTCCACGGCAACTTCGATTGCTGTAATACAATGAAATTCCTTTGATGTTGTGTATGGAGCAAGCACATCACGCATTTGCGATGTCGGCGCGAATACTTTACTAGGTATGCCAGTGGGTTGACAGCGTTTATTTGTCCGGTTTGATTGTAGGACGAGCATATGGTTTACACGTCGTTTATGTCGTGTTCTGGCCCGCGCGGAGTTTAAACGTAACATGTGAAGTGCATGCATCCCGTTGCATCCTCCGAATGGTTAGGTCAGGAACGAACTATTTATCAGGTCAACGTCCTGGCCACAATATACACCCGATTACTTGTTCTGCTTTTGAAGCATCGCTCCCTCGATGTAAGGGGCTAGCAGCTTCACTGAATGGTTGATTTATTTCGGTCTTCATTCCATCATGTCCAATACCTTATAATAGTGACTGAAGTCGCATACCGAAGATATTGCAGCATGAAGTACAAGTTCTTCCTCAAACGACTGAAGAAAAAAGAAAGAAAACGTTTATGATGTGAAACCCCAACATGCGTTCACCTACCAGTTGATTTCACTGTCATTATCATTGTGTCCACTTGTGCAACGGCCGGTTATCAAGTTTGTCGATTTTTCCAAGTAATCATCTGTCGAGGGAGGGGTGCCGACGCTTGTCGCGACGACGGTAGGAACATGATGGCGTGTGCCATACATGCGTGGCTCCGGGTGCAGTGGCCACTTGCACAGGGGTCTAGCGTGCTTGTCGTTTTGCGCCAGCCCCACAGGACAAACTCGTTGATAAATGGGGGAGGGTTGAGAGGCACCCTTGATGTCATCGCATGCCGTGCCATTCTATCGATGGTTGCCATTTTAGCCCGCCACGCGTCGCGTGAATGTGATAAACCATAGCCGGGGGATTCGAAGCTCGGACAGCATGCGATGGCAACATCAATTGCAAACGACGGCATCCAGATAAGAAATGATAAGCTCCACACCTGTCGGAGATCATCACGATGAGGAGTGACCGGGAGGAAGTTCCTATAGCACCATTCGCCCATTACACGCAACACTTTGGGCCGCTTATGCTGGAGAATGAGTGGGACGTCGCACCTTTGGAACAGGATAAACTAGGCGTAGAGTAAGGTCCGGGTGGCATCAGTCCCTGGGGGCAATTAGGCGCTTGCCGTATGTACGGCTCGCGTCGCAGTTCAGTTATTCATGTTGCCCCAGCTAAATGCCATCTGCTTTCAGTATCATGATCGTACATCGCCACAAGTACCCATACAAGGATAGTCCAAATACATAGGTCAGCATACTATGCCTCATTTTGCGATGGGGCTGCATTGATGGCATGCAACGTTCCATGGTTCTGCCACGGGTTTCCATCGCCATGGCCGACGGCAACCCGTGTGGGTGGTCCGAGAAACCTTTCATTTGCAACAGCATCTACTCCGGAGGACAATATTTAGGGGGGACCCACGGTGCACACACAAAAATGTTTAATCCTATTCCACAAGTGTCAATTACACAAGTGTCAACTTGTGGTATCTAGAACCGATTCAGAAAGAAATCTGATCTGGCAGATCAGGGCACCCACGAAAAAAACTGCTGTCGAAACAGCTACGCACATGCCGCACGCTCCAGGTTGAAGCCCTCGTGGAGGAGGTCGTCATTATAGAATTCATACGATAAAAAAAATAGTTCGAGATATTCTAAAAGACCGAGTACAAGAACTTCCTGCTGTTTCTAGGAAGGGTATATGAGGCAGCGAATGAACTTGCGATGCTGAGCTGCGGTAGGTACGCGCGGCTTCGAAGACAATCGTGACCTTGTCTACCTTACAGCTTGAAGTCCGTACCCCCCTTCCGCCAGAGAGGTCAATCACCATCTTGGTCGAGGTACCGACAATGTATCAATTCCTTTGAAGTAGGATGATGCATAAATCTTGTCCCATGAGGAGACTCACAAAAGCATTGGTTCTGTAAGACGACTGAACGCTACTACGCGACGCGTTTGAGTCCTTCTGTTGTGTTTTATTAGCAACGCTCTTCTTTGAATTGTTCTTTATGTGATACAGATCGTAGCCTGCACAACGGCATCAACTCCTGCGTGAACCCTGAACCCGCAAATTACAGGACCAGGTGCTTCGCGGGTCAAAACGTCGTTTGAGATCCATTCGTCGTGACTGTGCGCTCACTAACTGGAGTACAAACTCTGTGATGGTCTTCGAATGCTCGTCCATCAAGCTTCCAGAGGAAGCTCCAGGATTTGGTGCTGGTAAACCCTAATCCCGCGAGGTGATGGCACTCGTGTAGTACATACATACCAGTTTGTGAAGAGCGTTCGGTTCGAGGCCTTGAGTCATGTATAGGTGTTGGCTGAGCGACATGGAACCACGCATTCGCGTATTTTTGTGAAATATCAGTGTTTTCACGGACGGTCATCGTCATTTGTCTCCGTGACCAACGTCTACGACTTCATCTCCGTCGTCCCGAGGATGTCATGTGTTTCCTGGTGGTGGTTCAACGAGCGCTGTTCACCTGCGGACTCGCTGACGACGACCTCGACGACTGACGCGCGCCTCGAAAATGCCGGACGAGACAGCATGACCACCTTGTGAGTGATTGGGATGAGCGAAAATAACCCTGTCGACAGCTCGGGCATCGATGAATCTCGTACGCTCTCTCGTCGTGGAGTGGTTTGGAGAAAAGGGTACAAACAGCGCAACCAACAATTGACCATAGACCGTGGACAACACATGTATGCGCGAATTGAACAGCCAGCCCCACAGCGATGGCCTGTTATCGTCACGGTGGGAAACGAACATAGTAACTTGCACTCTTGATGATAGTTGAGTTTGTTTGGTGTTCAACCGCGTGGTTAGACGGGAGGGGTACACTAAATATATAGTCTGTCCATCTTGAGGGCATTGTTTCAATATATGACCATCAAAAGGTTAGAGGTACAAGCAGTGTCGCCCTTGCCTACGTGGCGGGTTAATACCTCAACTTGATATATACATATAAATACCCCTTGGTATTTCTTACTCAGTATATACGCATACCGAATCCATTCACATTGCCCATGTCGCTCCACGCACCATCGCTTTTGTTTATGCCGGCAGGCAGATCCAGGGAAACACTTTGACGACGGTGTCGACAGGAACGTTTGACGAGCTTGACTTGATGTTCTGGTTCCAAGTACAGCAAAACGCTGTGCAACTGTAGGCACCAGATCTATCTTGGACAGTCACGTTTAAAATGCGTCTGGTCTTCACCCGGTGAAATCCTCGACATGACCTCCTTGCAGCATGTCAAGTTTCGCTAAGGTAACCATAGACAGAAACCTGTCGAACCCTTACTCCTGCGCATTTTTCGCCCTCGTACCTTACTCTCGCGCGTTTTTTTTCAACTGTCGCCACAAAGTTGTTCCTCGTTTGCCTGAACATGTTTCTCAGCAAGACGGCCGGCCATTCTACTTCATGTATACCACGCCTAGGTTCATCATTGATGTTGGACTCGCCCCATCGCTCGTAGAAAGATGATCACGGGAATCCAACTCAACGCGCGACGCTCGCTTCTCTTGAGTCGGCCAAACGGAGCCGCCTTTACAGAGTTTCTGAATTATTATCTAGGATAAAGTATGGAAATCAAGTAATTTGGTGTGGCCCACGTGTGGTCCCAGTGTTAAGAGAACAGAAATGTCAAAAAACGCCAAAAACACTACTTTAGACACTAACCCTAACCTAACCCTAACCCCAACCCCGCCCTTACCAATATGAACTTTGTCTCGAAAAAATCAGGTGTTTTTCTTCTTTCCGAAAATCGCTCGACCACTCTGAAAGCAAAATATATATATATATTCCCCGATTTCCATACTTTATCCTAGATAATAATTGGGTCATGCGGTAAAGGCTACTGGCCAAACGTGACAACGCTGTTCACATCGACGATCATATGACCGGATGCGTGCCTATCACGTTCAGTTATCATTGCTGCCAGGTTCCTACACCCTAACCAGCTGACGACGCTTCTCGACGACCTGTTTTTCGACCTCCCTAGCATCGAGTAGGTGTAAGTGCAGAACGCAGGGCATTTATCGAAGGAGTTTATGAACGCCGTATCGTCTCACAATCTATACCCCCCGAGTAAAATTGATGTTCTGTTTGCGTTGTCGCTGTGCACCCAAGAGGCTAGTGCACCACGCTTAGCCGCATGAACGTTCCTTGAAACGTACCGTACGTGGCTCGTACTGTGTGCCACGTGTCTCCCAGTCATGCCGGACATTCCTCGCTTGTTTCGACGACATACTCTGTTTACTCGTTCGGGGCCGACAGCGCAATCGCCCAAAAACACATTTGCCAGGCACTCCGAGTTCATAAAGAGGTGATTGGCTGGCTGTCCTATGACTGATAATTTTGATCAAAATATACAATCTCTACTCATGCGTCGCTGTTTTTGTTAGTGACGTTCGCAACGACCTTCGCGGCTCGACGCACAGCAACCTCACCGGAAACGCCGATCAGAATTGCGTCCGAAACTATGTGAGTCTTGTTCACTATCAAATTCGTTTTTGTTGTTGTAATTTTCACTGTGGCACAAAGGCCATTGGGTGAGTTTTTATGTACAAGGTTGGGGTTTTGCCAGCACCCGCCCATGCGCCAAACATATTATTTCGGTGGTCTTATCATTATTTTTCATGTGTGCGACGTGGGAACAACCGTCGTGCGCGTTGGTATGAGCACATGTTTGTGTTGGTAAGTGCACTTGATGATTTGGTTCGGGAAAACACGAGGCACTGAAAGCTCCCTGTGGCAGTGTTAAGGTTACACTCCGTTGGGCTACGGGTAAAACACTAACCAATCGCCTACACCATCGAATCCTTGAAACGGTAGGTGAAGGTTGTTCCCCGTTTGCCTAGACTCGTCTTGAGTCGCGGTGAAATGTCTACGGAGGTTGTTGTATTATGCTGGTAGGGGTGAAAAGAAAATTGGTCCCTATCCATTACCCGTTCAAGTGTGTTCATTGGGGCGATATTTGTTTCAGGCGTTATGGACCCCTAGGTATTATACCTCTCTGCTCAGATAAAAACCACTCAACAACGAATTGGTGTAGGTATGACTCATGTGGCCACGTTTCCAAGAGTAACTTCAAGCCCCTACAGACGTCGTAGCCAGCACTTTCTTTGGCACGTTATAATGGCCCACCAGTCCACTCCACAACCTACTATCATTGTCATCGAACACCAGCCCCCCCACTCTCCCGCTCGCCCGCCCGCCTGTTGAGTGAAAACCACGAACTCTCATTAGGACGACTCCAAGCACGCCTGTGATCCAGAAAACGTCCAGTGATTGTTATTCGGCTTTTGTGCGCCCCCCGCTTTACTCTGCCTCACTCTGATCTACTCAGCGATTTTCCGAGAGTTGGCGTCGACGGCGACGTACTCGAGTGCGTGAAGCCGAAGCGAAAGAAGAACCTATCAATCCTACTGAATGAAGCATCGGACCGAAGCACACGTACCTACTCAAATATGAATACCAGACACATGCCTAGTGGGCGTTCAGGCGTAGTACCGCTTATAGCGAAACTTCAAAGGCGTGAAAAAATATATAATACAAACAAAGATATTATGGGGAGATACCTGTCGGGAGCCCAACCTATTCTCCGGCGATTCGTGCACGTTCGTGTGGTCTACAGTTGTAGTTGCTGATTGAGTAGCTTGGCGACATGAATGCCAGGCAACTTGTTGCGTGTGTCTGCCTCGGCTCCATCAAACGTGTCACGCGTGTTGCCGTGGTGCAGTCGACGTGACGTTCCTCAGATCCGTCACCTGATACGATACAGTGGGCCAACTTGTTTCGATGTACACGAGAACGCCAGAACATGCCATGTAAGCGGCAATCCCACTAACTCGGCACGGGGATATATGTCCAGAGTATGAAGGTAAAAACAATCGGAATCACATCCATGTACATTTTGAGTGCCTCTGCATACGATCACTCCATTAGCATGAATGTTTGGGTGTCCAGATGCAAGGACGATTACTCCCGGCTATCGGTAGGCACGAGTTATATGACTCAGTCTTAGGAGAATTTGGGATGAATCATGGCCCCGTCCGAATTTACCGATCTGTTATCAATGTCATGAAAACATTTGTCGAACGAAAAATGATCTGAAGTCCAAGAACGGAATCAAGTATTCAGAACCAGGGTTTGCGTGGACAATAACTGACTGTGACTAGACGACACCAACGACGTTTCGCGAAAAAGTAAGGTACAGCACATCCCATGAATTTACTGACTGAGCAACATGTTCACTAATGATTATCTTTAGGACTGTAGTGTGCCAAACGCAATACACATATGACAAAAGGTATACTGTCGGCGACGACACAAACATCCGGTACCCTATAGTGTACAAATGTTTTCACCCATAACTGAAACCGTAAGATGATTGTCGATTGATACCGGTACATATATGACACCCGCGTCTACCGCCGCCGCCCGACGTAAAATTTCTCCACAGCTTGATGCGACTGCTTGGCAAGGACACTCGGCAAGAAGGCATAGCAAAATGTTTTGACGCTGTCCTGCTAACGGATCAAGACAATGCCAGCAGTCGCGGCGGAGGTGGCAAGGGAAGTTCTTGATGGCCCGAGCTAGCAGGATATTTCAAAAATTGAGGAATGGGCCCGGTTGAAAAACATCGGTTTTGACTGTGAACTTCTTGAGTGTGCCTGCCAGTCTTTACGTTCATCCTTTTCTGTCAGGCGTGCCTGTCGATCGAGCGAGCTCCTCCGAGGGTTTCCCGCGGTGCTTAAAATATCAGTGTCTACAGCTTCCGGCCTCTTCGGCCATTTCCGCTTTGTATGTCAGATGAAGACTTATGCGCGAGGATGATGAAGCTCATTGGAAGCCACTACCACTATTACGCATGATCTTGAGACGGTTTGCCACTCTTCTTCAGACCGATCGTGAACAAGGCAAAAGTCGTCGTTGTTCCGAAGGTTCGGAGCGAAACAATTTGAGTTCAGTGTCGCAATGTCTTCCAAACTTGTATTTTTCTTCCTTGCATATTTTTTGTATTTGTCACTAATACTGCCCTAGACTGAGCAGGGGGGCAACTAACGATGATCCAAGTGCACGTTTGATGGTATGATACAGCTGCAGTACTGCATCTGCGAAGGCGCGCGTAGAGAGGGTGGGTTTTGTATATCCTACTCTGTGGGCATCCCGACGCATCTACTCCGAGACGGGGTGCTCGATGTCCTACTATAGGTGAATTATCTTGAAGAACTGACATAATACGAAAAGCAATGCCATCGTGAGGCTGGTGTTTCCATTATCAGCTGCTCACATCAAAAGCTATTATCCCGCCCGAACAACGACCTGGAAGGCGGTTCCTCCCGGCACCCGACCAAGTATTCACAAATGAAGAGGTGTGAACCTCCTTCTTACCCGGAGGTGCTCACTTGAAGAGCGCTCCCCAGTCAGACCTTAGTTACCAAAGAAATTTGATCTCCATCGTGTAACGATTTGAATCAATTGTCTTTACCGGCCGGTACCGATCGTGCCGCCTACTGTTACGGAGGAATATAGTTAACAAGACCAAATATTGTTACTATAAATACGGAAATATATAGTTTTTTGTATTGACCGTAGGTCCTATTAACTATATCCCTCCGTAATAATGGCTTTTAAAACAAAATGTTGATTCCATGAGCCGCGATTTTTTCACGGCAAAAACATTCGAAGATCTTGGAATATTTGCAACCCTTCGCATCCATATTACGTCTCTTTTTCACCTATGAGTCAATCACAACCCGCCTCGTACTTGGTACTAATAGTTGTGGAATACCGATGACTTCCCGCTGAACAAATATATCTACTTGATGACAGCCTTGTGCACGCATGATATGTCATGTGCTATAAAATGTAAGGTTCATGTGGGCCGACGATATTCCTGAAGGGGAACCACTCACCTTGAACAGTGGGTGTCGACGCAAAAATATTTGATGGATAGTGATGTGTCTCTGCGTAAACATCAGACAGATCACGGCGAGTGAACAGAGACGACTCCAAAACTAGCGCTAAACCCGCCCACACGAATATTCCTATGCCTACATTGAACAAAATCTGCACGGCCCAAAACGCACATCAATCCTCGGCTCGATATTTGTTGGGGTCATGAAGCGTTCTACGACAGCGATTGCACGTTTAGGCTCATCAATATCTGACCATTGAAGCTCCCTAAGTAAGCAACTGTCAGTGCGCCACTTCGCAGGATAAATAAGTTTGATTAAGATTTTGAGGTACTCGAGTAGGGTGTTGAAAACAAAAAAAACAAAAACACACACAACCATGGCATTGATCGAACACCGAAACACCCACCCATGTAGATCGCAATCGCGAAGGGTTTCAATAGGTCCGCGGCTGAGCGTTAGTCCGGCGCGCAAAGTGGAGGCTTGTTTGCGTGGAATCAAACTTTCTGTAAAGTCGGCGTTCCTCGCGGCCCCCACATGGTTTCTCTCTATCCCCTGTTGGATGTGCACGGACGGAGGGGGTATACTCGGTCATGTCGGGCCAAAGACGTACGGCGTTTGCCGTCGGGCAGAGAACGTCAGGGATTTCACTGATCAGCCGGGCATTGCTTGTACCGAGTGCGGAGCGGACGTGGTTGGCGAATCGCATGGAAAGTGAGTTGATAATCTCTACGCATCGCCTATGAGGCGAAACCTGACACACGTGGTGTACGTTCTTGCATGCTGAATGGCAGTGTAGGGCGGACGGTACTCATGCCATGCATGGCCGCTGTCTTACGAGACCCTCGCGAACCCACGCTACCGTGCCGCGCAAGTGAATGTTTTCTACGGCCAAGCGGAATTGCTTTGTACCAAGCGCTAAGCGCCGAGAGGTGTTTGGCGAGTCGTATGAGGGGTGAGCTGCATCCAGATATTCACCGATGTTGAGGCCTACGTCGGCACGTTTCGCGACTCCTATTTAAAATTTGCAAGGCCGGGGAAAAGGTGTTAGACGTTATCGGAACAATTTGTCGCGCAATGGGAGGGGGTGGGGGGAGTGCTGGAAGTTTTCTTACACCTCGCCTCCGCATACATTGACTGTCCTCGAGGGAAAGTCGAAGCGCACCACAATCAACGATTGGAACCGTAAAAAAAAAAAAAAAAATGTGTTTCTAGGTGCCCTTAGGGAGGCGCCTTCAGCCAGAAATACTGTAGTTTACCAAATATTCCCCCTCGTTCCGCCGTAGGATCGCTCAAACACATGCTACCAACGTTTTCAGGCATCGAAATTGCGTCGAAACAAGAAGCACGGACACGTTTGACGTTTCCAGCCGTGTACGAGCATCGTGAGGGTCCGCATGAGTCGGTTGGGTCATAGGGCGCCCATGACGTACCTTTCCCTGTATTGATAACTCAGGCACGAAGTGGTATGTTTCTCCTATTACAAAGAGTCCGTCGCTGTAGTCGTCGTGTTTCGTCATCAAGGTTCCTCTCTGAAGTCCATCGAGAGCGAAAAAGGAGGTGGCCTCCTGCAGTCTCGGCATGTCTAGGATGGACGCCGTAGGTCACAGCCGGTATGACAGCCATGACGAGTAGCCGCTTCCTGACCAGGCTCCCCCTTCAGTCGGGTATACGTCTGTCCCTTCGAAGGCACTTCTCCTCCCTGTTCTACTTCCACACGATGAAAAGGAGACGGTAACCAAAAACTGCTTGGAGTACGATATGGATTCACCCGCGAGTGTCCGGGGAGTTTCGCCTGAGGACCTCTTTCCATCCTCTAGAGGCGGCTTTTGACAAACGCGTATGCACATCCCGATGGCCACTTTCATGGCCTACGGGCGTCTACAGCTCGAGATCGTTTATTTGGGATAGCGACATTGGGTAGAAGTGTTCCGGGCGACCATATCATACAGGATCTACGGTAGACACAAAAAATTATACATGTCATTATTTTACTTGGAAATTCACTTCGAAAATATGGTTCTATTTATTTTGGTCCCCCGTAGTAATAGTAGTAGTACTAGTAGTGGTAGTAGTAGTAGTAGTAGTAAATGTAGTAGTAGAAGCAGTAGTAGCAGTGGTAGTAGTAGTAGTAGTAGTAGTAGCAGTCGTAGTAATAGTAGTAGTAGTAGAAGTAGTAGTAGTAGTAGTAGTAGTAGTAGTAGTAGTAGTAGTAGTAGTAGTAGTAGTAGTAGTAGTAGTAGTAGTAGTATTGTTAGTAGTGGTAGTAGTAGTAGTAGTAGTCGAAGTAGTAGTAGTAACAGTGGAAGGAGTAATAGCAGTAGCAGTAGTAGTGGTAGTAGTAGAGGAAGTAGTGGTGGTAGTAGTAGTAGTAGTAGCAGTAGTAGTAGGAGTAGCAGTAGAAGTAGTAGTGGTAAAGGTAGTAGTAGTAGTAGTAGTCGTAGTAGTAGTAGTAGCAGTAGTAGTAGCAGTAGTAGTAGTAGTAGTAGTAGTAGTAGCAGTAGTAGTAGTAGTGGTAGTAGTAGTAGTAGTAGTGGTAGTAGTGGTAGTAGTAGTAGTAGTAGTAGTAGTAGTAGTAGTGGTAGTAGTAGTATTAATAGTGATGGTAGTAGTTGTAGAAGTAGAAGGAGTAGTAGCAGTAGTAGTAGCAGCAGTAGTAGTAGTAGTGGTGGTAGTAGTACTAGCAGTAGTAGTAGTAGTAGCAGTAGTAGTAGTAGTCGTAATGGTAGTAGGAGTAATAGTAATAGTAGTAGTAGCAGAAGTAGTAGTAGTAGTAGTAGTAGTAGTAGTAGTAGCAGTAGTAGTAGTAGTAGGAGTAGTAGTCGTAATTGTAGTCGGAGTAGTAGTAGTAGGAGTAGGAGTAGGAGTAGTAGCAGTAGTAGTAGCAGCAGTAGGAGTAGTAGTAGTAGCAGTAGTAGTAGTAGTAGTAGTAGTAGTGGTGGTAGTAGTGGTAGTAGAAGTAGTAGTAGGAGTAGTAGTAATTGTAGTAATAGTAGTAGTAGTAGTAGTAGTAGTAGTAGTAGTAGTAGTAGTAGTATTAATAGTAGTAGTAGCAGCAGTAGTAGTAGTAGTAGTAGGAGTAGTAGCAGTAGCAGTAGTAGTAGTAGTATGGTAGTAGGAGTAGTAGTATTAGTAGTAGGTTTCTCGCATAGGAAGCGCGATCAGCGAGGAATAATCTTGCTGGAACATATAGTATCCTCAACAATGAACGCCTCAGTCTCTTCATGTTCGTGAGGACTCCCGACTGAGAAGCCGCGCGAATACCTCACCCGGACCTGACCTTGAGCAAATGTGTCGCCTTCGAGCGATGAGCGATCTCACGAGCAGTGCATTCAACAAAGCATTCTGTAATAGAAATGGGGACACTCGTACCCTGTCGCTGTTTAGCGGTAGAGCCCTGTACTCGAACGTTCAATCGGCCGGAACGTGATTCAGGGCTTTGATGGTGGCATGCATCAGTTTGGCAGTTGAGGATCTCTGTTCGTCTAGGGACATTCGAGGGAAACGAATTGCGATTTTCCGCTAGTTTGTCGAGCACGTGTGTGAACTAAGTCGTGCGAAGTATTATTGGTATCAGGGTTTTGATGCCTTTGGTGCGACTCCAGCCCTACAGCCGGACTTCTTCAATTTATCAAAGGAAGTACAAAATGAAAAACAAAACCTAAACCAAAACACCAGAAGCCAAAAATAACCGAACAACGGTACAATCTTTCAAAAATGATAATCAACCAAACCACTTCCTACAAAATCAAACAAAAAAAACACGAAAGCGAACCGAACCAGACCGAGCCGACTCGACCGAATACCAACGCAATCGAAGCCGAACCACATACTTCAAGTATAGCTCAACAAAACCTAAGCGTCCACGTATCAACCAGCATCTAAGCCGAAAATTACACCTTTCACGATCAGGTGTCCTTGATCGGCATCTTAAATCCGAGTTCAACCATCTTGCACGACACGGGGTCGTCCCCAGACGCGCACGCCTCCTCCACACGTACTTGGTCGAAGAGCTGAATGTCGCCGGTCAGTCGGACCCTGGTGACGGGGAACTCTATCATCTCCACCTGTCACGCATCATCGCCACATTTGATCATCCATCTGTCATGAAAGGTATTCAATCATCAAGAAGAAGGTGTCAACCCGCCACGAGAGAGTGCTGATCCGTCACGAAAGGCATCTAAAGGTGTGAATGCGTCATAATATTGTTTTGATTCGTCAGGAACGTCGTTGATGTTTCATTCCACGACAGATATCAATCCGTCGCGAAAGGTTTTAATTCGTCAAACGACATGCGTCGGAGTTCCGGAAAGTTTTGAACCACGCAAGATAATTGGTAAGGGGTGGTCGAACGTTTGAAAGTCATCAGGTCGCAGCCTGTCTGCCATCCAGCATCACGAAATATACTCGATTCGCGACGGAACGCGTCGGAATTCACGGAACGTCGGTGAAGGCAATTTCTGAGTGGGGTGCAAGCACGGAGCCTAGTCGCAACGCGGCCCTCTACCACAACCGAGGAGAAGGCTTTCCCTCATGCTCACTGCGGCGCTCAAAATAGAACCGCGTTCATTTTTGTAAGCGCAGCGTGACGAGAAATCCCGTGGCATTAAATTTCGTTAGGTTACATGCCACCGAATCTATAAAAGCTTCAAGTGCATGGTATACACTCGACGGCGGGGTGGCTCTGGGTGGCCGACGGGGGGACTAGAGGTTCACCCCATTCTGTTTAGAAATTCTAGGCCCCCGCACGGTGAAATATGGAATTAATCAGGGGCAAACCTTTTACATACACCTGATGCTTGGGATGTGTCGCGCGAGCACCTTCAATACCTAGATGAGAATATACCCACGATCTTTAGTACCGTACCTCCTTCACCTGTCGCCCGGTAAGGATCCGTTAGTGGCCCAGAATGTTTTTTTTTCCAACTGATGCGTTCTATGATAAAGATAGCCCATTTCCGCTAGATGGTTTTCGAATAGCGGAATTTCTTGACCCGAAATCTTTGGAATGCGAATCTTGTTTTGATGTATGACGTTTCTGCCTACTTGGGCCAAGGGAATATTCATTAGCATGCAATGTTATACTAGCTGACGTCAGTGTCCGGATGAGGCACGGGGCTTCTTATGCGAGGAACCTCGGAGTAGATATGTGGCGCCTCTACTATAGCAGGCAATATATGCTACACCTCTATTTCGGAGAACGAATCAGGTGAGAACATGATATAGACCCCTTCAAGGTAGCAGGACCTTCGCCCGCTGCGAGCCCAAACTGTATTTTTGGCATGTGTACCGTGTAGGTCCAGCGGCGTGCTACATCAAGTAATTTGCGTTCGTTCCGCTAAAGCACTTCACTACAGGGGGTCGCGGCGAGCCAGGGTCGCATGCTGCGGTTAGAGTCATCCGACGGTAGGAATTGCATCTTTGGGCAAACTATTCATGATAGCTTCGATGGTGTGTATTTATCCACTTGGGCTACGTAGCGCATATGAAACGGTAGGTAAGCTGCGCAAACGAACGGCTTCGGAGTCATGTTCAGGTGGTAGAGACGAGTTTCAAAAATTTGACCACGCCCTTATCGGAAGGGATGCCACTGCAGCTTCCTGGATGAGGCGATTGTTTGTGGCCGGCCGGTTTGTCGTGAAAAACGCAAAAGTCAAGATGGCTTCAATACACATGCCCTGAAAACCTGTCTTCTCCATTTCCCTGCTTTAAGTATTTGTTTAGCGAACAAACACAACATACTTGACTTGATTCAAACATTCTTGTTACGCTGTTTTCAAACTAACCAGCAGCGCGTATTTTTCGTATGGCATATACTACCTGGCAGTACGAGTAGTTCGTACAAATATGTGCGGGTACCGGGTAGGTTGTACTTGTATTCAGTACTTGATGGTGCCCTCCAAGCGGGCTGCGAAAAACAAAACAAAAAGCTATGCTGTTCTTGTGTCGGCCGTCAGACGTTCGGTGCCTGTTCCCCTTGAGGTATTCCTATCGCAGAGTGCCACGGTCGCAGCACCCTTTGCGGTCGTTCTAGAGGGCACTTCAGGCTAACTTACTAGGCCAATATTCGCTAAGACTAAGCAAAGTACGACTATGCCGGAGGAAGTCTTCACCTCTCTGAGAAAAATAGCAAGCGCTCAGCCACTAGTACGCAATTCCACGGGATACACCACAGACGCGTTCAAAGATAGATTTAGCAAATTTCGGTATGAGCGGGTCCCTTAGCCCATTGTCGTCGGGAGTCCAGTCTTGTTTCGAAGAACGACGTTGGTAACCCTGGCCCGTGGTATTCTTCACTGCCAAAAATTTATTTTCCCGATGAAGTCAGTTTTTTGGGTTAGATGTGGGGCTCATGAAAGTGAGGAGCCTCAAAAAATTCAGAGTGAAACCTAATCGCAGAGCGCTTCGATAGGTATCATTCAAAAAGCATCGTGTCACACGTTGGGACGCGCGCCGATCACGGTCGTGGTGCACCGTGTGACAGGATTTTTACTATGCTCCTTACTTGAGAAGTTCTGTACTTAACCGAGTCATTCGTAAACAACATGGATGCAAGACGATGTGTACGTCTGACCAATTGAGCAGTCCCATGCATGGCCTACGATGTATCTTAACAAACTGTGTTAAAACAAGAGGATGTACTGGGTACGCTGTGGTTCGTCAGTTGAGAAGCACTCCCGCTCCTGAACAGTTCGCTCAAAAGGCGCTATTCGTACCCTTTCAAGTGTGGCTCCAGTTTTGGAATCCGACGATTTTGGGTGCGATGTCTATTTGGATGAGCGTAAGCTTTTTACGACGGACATTCACCTTAATTCTCCTGAGGCTCTTCACTTGAAGAGGTCCGTTACCTCGCCCGAAAACTGACTCCCGACGGAAATCGAGTTCATCCCGATGAAGAGTTCCATGGCCCGAAGTTTACAAAAAATGCCAATTTTCGAAGCGAAATTGTCATTTCGACTATTTCGAGCTGAGGAGCCCCGTCATTCAGAAACCATTTGAGCGGGATTGTGCTACCCTTGTCATAGAACGCGTCATCGTGCAATCTCTTTTGTAATGTATTCGATGGATTTGGGATTTATTTACAACGCCTCCATCAAATTCACGGTCAGAGAGGGTGCGGGGAAGGGGCGTTGTGTGATGAATCTGACCTTGATCTCGTGTTTCTTGAGGTGGAGGCCCAGTACCCACTCGGAGTCGATTTTCCCACGTACAGAACCAGCCTTGGGGTCCCTGAGAGTGGAGATACGGTTCATCATAACCTGACCGAGGAAGAACACAGAATACAAACAGATTAAGTTTGACACCTCGCACAGTAGATATATTTGATACGTTTACAATGCTCGCTATCCGACAATTAAATAAATGTTAAGCATGAGCTAAAAAGCCCTGATCCCCCGAAAACCCTCCGACATGAGACAGCCGCGAGAACGAAAAGAGCCCAATGCACAACTTATGTCTCCGCTTTGTGAGTTCTGCCTACTCCATACGATGCCCTCGTTTTCACACCGTGACTAAGCTTCCTACGATTTCTTCAACAGCTGGTTTTAGGGTGAGGAATGAAGCTCCCTTCACGGAGAGTCCCATACAATAAATGGCGTGTCTGGTCCTGCCTCAACTCCGTAACATCATATCAGGCAAACACATTCGGCTGGCTTCCTCGCCCCCTGTTGAACCTTCATTCAAAGCTGTTGTTCATGAAGCACAGGCTTGCTTTCTCACCATCGCAGAGATGATTGTTCGACATTTTAATGACAAGGTCCAGTCGTGTACTCTAGGTACGTTAGTGGGGTCACTTCAAGGGTCCTGTTGTTCAGCCGCTCGAAGGCCTCCGGCCGAGCGACGTCCCTACTCAGTCGGGATGTCAAGGTTTCACTATGCATCGCTGGGCGTGACGATATGAACCCGTACTTACGGGAGTGGTGGTTTGTCGAGAACGCCAAAAGTATGTTTGTAGGCTTTTCGAGCGAATGAAAGTGTAGAGCAACCGGGAGCCTGCAAGGCCAAAGCGCGGTCAGACTCCGCCTTCAGCGCCACCAGTCCTCACAAAACCGAGCCATAGCGGTCAATCAGAGCGGTGGTTCACAACATTCAGTATTGCCTGCCCGCCCCCACAGAGCTGATGGACAAAACATAGAGCCTCCCTTGCTCCACAGGTAGCCGGGACCCCTCCCTAACATACCGTGGGCGGTATAAAAAAACCAGACATTCCTAAATGTAGCACCCCACCGAGAGGTTTGTTGGCACGTTGCCAGGTGTTTGCTATATTGTTCATCTGCCTTTCTCAGGGAGGCGTTTGCGTCCACCGCCCCGCCAACCAGGGGGGTGGGTGCTGCCACCTGTGGCGTCATCATTTCCGTGAAATACATAAGGAGGCTTGCTAGTTCGACCTCATAGCGGGTCATTCGGGACTCGATCCTTGTTTGCTCGACCCCATACGTAGCGGCTGTTCCTTGAAAAGCAGGCTTCCTTCCATGCCTCAAAAACCGTGTTATAGTAAGGGGAGCACTTCAGCCATCAAGAGCTATCCCACGGTAGGGGTGTGTACACCAGTAGTGTCTGAGCCCCTCACATAAGGAAGTCAATATATCACCCGATACAATACCTGGGGAGAAAATTCGTTCGTGCCGCTCGACCGGCACTTGTATGCGCTAGACGCGTTTTGCGATAGAGGCAGCACATTGTGCTTAAATGTTTTTGAACGACTTGGTTTATTACCAAAATAGTCGGAAGCTTTGTTTTGTTTCGAAAAATGGCGTTTCAATATCCCTGGGTCACGGGAGTATTCATCGGGAAGCAATTCCATTCTTGCTGACGTCATTCTGCGGGTGAGGTATGGCGCTCCTGAGGTGAGGAGCCTCAGAATCATTGGAATGAACCCCTATCGTAGAACGACTTGCTTGTTCGAAAACGCATCTACCAGTGCAGTTTTCATCCTAAGTGCTGGTTCCTTACCGAGACAGCTCGATCGGTCAGAAACCTCCGGCCCCAAAGGTGCAACCTTTACCTTGTGGGTTGAATGTCCTGCATCTCTCGAGCTGGGCGATGTCGTTCTAACCCGGTGCAGATTTCAAGGCAACATAAATTCGTTTGATGCCTAGCGAATGAGACTGTGAATCAGATCCCCTTTCGGCTCGCAATTTTTGTTTCACATCAAGAACCGGCTGACGGAGCTCCTCAAGATAGGATTTTTAGCCGAACTGGACAATACATACCTCGATGGTAGCACGGGCCCCTGATCTCTTCCAGCTAACGGGTTTTTACCGCTCAAGAACTGACCGAAAATCATCGTAATTTTCGAATCTATTTTGTAGGTTACCGGCACTGTACAGAAGAAGCAAAACCTGCAAGTGTGGTAGGCCGCTCTGTGCAATTATACCAGACTTCGGATTTGTTTGGACTGTGCTGATATACTCGCCTAGAGGTCTTAACAACAAATCAGGAGGATTCTTCTCAGCATCAGTGACGCTACAAAAGAAATGGTTTGCCGTGAAAAGTTCCCCCCCCCCCTCTTGAAAAAACAACAACTTATCAGAGCACATAGTAGCGTCGATAGGCAAGCGTGATGCGAGTCGACGAGGAGAGCATGTATATGTGGAATATTCTCGCGCTGAAAAATACGACAACCATCGCGTCAGAGTGAGGGAGGTAAAGCTCGCTATGGGGTGAACGGATGCTTGATATAACAAATGGGAAGAAAAAGAAACGACCGAAACTAGTTTGGGGGTATTCACTAGAGAAGGAGCTATGTGTAGGTCTCCCGCAAACTGAATCCCTACGATGAGAAAAGCGTGTTGCCCAATTATATGGCTTGGGTTTGTATGTCGAATGCTTTCATTGTAAGCACACTGGCACCCCAAATAGTGTTTTGACAGGGGAGGACAATAGTTCCTTAGGCAAAGAGCCGGTCAGCCAGAAGAAATGTTTTTCGATGAGGTGCGTTAACCCTCGTCACGCCATCCGAGTTATAAGGGCTTTGCTTTGCTCACCCCCATAGAAGTCATAGACCCGTAGGCAAACCGGTCATTTTTCCTTATATCCGTGTCCGCGTCGAAGCTCGGCAGGTAAACGGTCCTCTCTGACAACGGAAACGTCCGTCTGGTGGCGAATCATTGGACCGGGAAGGTTAATCGTACACGCAGCACCAGCACCAGCACCGGCAACAACAACAACAGCAGAAGAAGAAGAGACGTGGGGTGTGGGCTGATGGTCACAGAGCGAAAACCAATAGACGTCGGTGAGCTGATAGAGATAGGACATGTGGATCGTCTACGTCATCTTCTGCCCTTGTAAAATATTGTGACGGATCTGCAAAGTGGAAAGACATTTGACGGAACATGCCCGAATTCTTGCGAAGTTTTGCGGCTTGCGCATGCCAATGGCAGCCGGGTAGATAATGTAGTACATATCAGGAAGGCCTGTCCTCAAAGTTGATACTGGTCGTGAACTTGTGATATGTGGCCTGTCGGAAGTCGCTGGAAACTGTAAGAAGGATATAAGTGGATGGTGTCAAAAAGCAGCAAAAACGTTACTATTGATAGCTGCTGCTCATAGTAAATAATCTGGTCAAGATGATATTTCAAACGCCTCGAGCGAAAGCTTAGCTCATGGGGTTGTAGAACACATCATTCACATCGAGACAACCAATTTGGCAATCAAACAGTTCAACGAGCTAACATCACAAGGTACAAACAAAACAAACACACTAACCGAACGGAACAAGACTTAACCGCAGCAGCAGCGGCATCGTGGACACAACAATAGCCACCTAAACTGTCCGCATCGGTCAGAAGCAGCAGATCACAGTACTGTAGTGCTACTGAGCCCACCACAATCTTCGTTCGTTAGATAATGGCAAATGTTCGCCGTTTATTCACCACACGTCGGTAGTGAGGAGCATCGCACAGTGCGCATGAAAGCCTCAGATTGGGTATGTAGACTATAGCAACTGATTACCTTCTTCCTAGAACTATCGCCAAGGGGCTCGTGAAGTAATATTTCTAGGTGCGTTGTAGGCGAGACACCGGCTCTGGAAATCGCGAAATTGCATCTCACAGCTGTCAATTGCACAGCGAATGAAAACCGGGAAAATCTCCTCAAGTGTGTTGTGTTCATGGCTGACGGTCATTCTGACGGTCATCGATGCCAAACGATGTCACTGAACACACAGTGTCCGTCGTGAGTCCCCAAGATGGACTGATGTCCGTAGATATGCTGATCGTATGCGTGCCAGTGTATTTTTTGCAAGCAAAACAGAGATTGTACTATAACGAGGGACCATAGATTGTACTAGTACGGAGGGCCATAGTTAAAAGGACCTATGGTACACACAGAATCCTTTATATTTACCTATTTTTACCCACAATATTTGGTCCTATTAACTATGGTGTCCCGTACTGGTAGGATCTGCGGTGAACACCAAGACCTACGCCGAAAGATATATTTCGCTTTTTTTACGAACAAGATTTGATACCCTTTTTACTATGGCCCCCCCGTGATGTGTGCTGTATACGGTCACCAAGGATACCCACAGAGGACGAAGCATTGGGTGCGAAACCACAACGCGAAAAGCCAGTCAAGAACATTACGAACTAAGCATACTGTCTGAAAGAGGCCCAAACGGGGAGCAAGAGAAAACGTGTGCTTGTTAGCCAGCCGTAGTTTTTTCGGTAGTGCTATCTCTAAACTGAAACATCTTCTACGGGCGTACTTCTAACTTTTTCATCCTCCGTTGGAAAAATAAGTCGCTTGAGCTCACCGCACTTCCACGTCCAAATTTCGCGCCGTGTGTCAAAGGTGCATTTCAACGGTGAACCTTACTTGAAAATCAAACTTCACTCCAATTTTTTTTTAATGACAACTAGTCCACCGTTTCCCCCTAAAGACCCACGCACGTGTTTGTTTTGCAATCAAGTTCAAGTCCTTTGAAATTGAAATTTTATCTCCAACTAAAGTTCTCCGTCAAGATGGGCCCTAAAGATGAGCCCTAAGCCTTGTAAAGACCGCAGTCCCGTGTGAGACCGCAGTCCCGTGTTGAGGACAAACTACTCAAAATTAGACTGGTTTGACCCCGAACCGAAACTACAGCTTTTGAAGGGCTAATTCAAGCCATAGCTAACGTTGCAGCATCAGGACAGGCTACTGTTACTATTACTACTATTAATAGGCTGAGTGTTCTTTCTTCAACAAGACGGCCACAAAAACATTATACTGGAAGCAATAGCAGCAAAAGGTTTACGAGCAGTACACTCAGAGACGGAGCACCTATCGTAGTGATGTCGAGACTGCAGCAGCAGCAGCACCAGCAACAAACGCAGGGGTGCCAGTAAGCGTTGATATCACGTAGGCAGGACCAGAGGGACGTTCAACCAAACCCGAGCAGCAGCAGCAGGATATAGGCAACGAACCAAAATCCATCAATGGCAACCTGGAAGTATCCCTCGCTTCAACGGTAGCGAAAGCAGCAGCAGCAGCAGTAGCAGCAACGGCAGTTGCATTGGCAGTAGTATTACGACCACCAGCAGCAGCAGCAGCAGTACTCGTAGTAGTGATAGTAGTAGTAGCAGTAGTAGTAGTAGTAGTAGTAGTAGCAGTAGTAGTAGTAGTAGTAGAAGTAGTAGTAGTAGTA
>JBBMHQ010125967.1:0-13157 GCA_037834295.1 Postelsia palmaeformis
CGCTACGCGCGACGCGGCAAGGCTACAGCGCGTGCCCTCCTGGTGGTGGCACGCTCGACCGCCAAAGAGGAGACGTGGGCCACGGTGGAGGCCAGATTCCCGCCCGGAGACCCCGCCGCCATCTCGGTGGCGGCGGCAGTGCTGGCGAGTGCATCGGTAAAAGAACAAAGTGCCCCCCCGTGGCGCCACGACGACGAGAACCGCTCTATCGTGCCTCAGAAACGGCGGGTAGAGTTCCGCGCACCTCCAATGCATCATACACACCAACATCGGGCGAGAGGGTTTTGGCAAGGGCGTGGTAACCTTTTGGCGGAGAATCGTCGACCAGGAGAATTGTCGGCCAATCCTGGCGCGTGTCCGCCCGAGTGTTCGCGGCTCTTATTGTTGTCTAAGCTCGACTTTTCGACCGGCCTACGTCGGAATGACACGCAAAAAGAGGCGCACAAACGCGCAGGGGCACTCCGATAGTAATGACAGCGATTAAAGGAGACCACCCGCGAGGTGTGGAAGTTTGGTATCGCTGTGCGCAGGAAAGTCGAGCAGGTGGAGTGGGCTAAGGGCACGCGTGCTACACGAGACGACGGATGACTGGGTCATTCTCATGGACTGCTCGAACGCAATCATCGCGGTGCTTGCGGAGGTAGCTACCTGCGTGCCGGTGCTCAGGAGGTTTTGTGGCCAAGTTCGAGCTGGCGTTGATGTTTCGGATTGACTCGGAGGAGCATCGGACGATGGCTTGCTCTAAAGATATGTAGCAAGGGGACCCTATGGGACCGGTAAATGTTATGTTTGTATTTGCGGCCGGGTTCCCGTGCGTGTACGGAACTCTTTTCGTGGACTTATTTACTTACCTACGGTACATTGTAGGGAGCGTTTGCGATGTGTGTTCCAGCATTTGAATCAGTCGGACACATTTTGACCGGACATATTTTGACTTTCCGCCACATCGGAACCGAAGTAAGCTCAGGAATGACGATTTTAAGCTTTGAGCGTAGACGAGCGTGTGATATGAGAACGGTGGAAAACGGGCAACAAATGGGATATAGACGTGTCCAACCGGTTTTCTTGTGTAAATGTACCGGGTTTTTTTCCTTTCAGTACTTATTCAGCGGGGATGGACATCAAAGTTTATGCTAGACTAGTCAGATGGCAAACCCACTGGTACACCGTTTTGTGGCTTTCTTCGCGAGGTATTGCGGACACATTTAAAGTTTTGCTTATAGAGGTCCACAGCAACCTGTGAAATTTGCTGAGAGCGTCAATTGTTCATTCCAGCTCAACTCGTGGAAGGTTTTACCCTCAGCGGCCTTCTGGGCAAGCAGTGGTTACAGGTGTCGTTATTTTTCCTCCTCTTTAGCAAATGCCCCTCATTTTTGTCGCACACACCTACTTAGGGTTCAGCGTGTTTTCCCACTGCCTGTCGGTCTTAATTGAAATTCGCCAACTCGCGGTCTCAAACCTCCGGCGACGGAAGGAACTAGACTCACAACACCACAGCTTATGCAACAAAATACACCCGCCGAGATTCGAACCCTAGCGCAACCGCCAGCAGGGACGACAATCAACCGTTATACCACATTATTTCTATAGAGCAGATCCACCGATATGTGTCGCTCTGCTTTTTCCTTAGGTGTCATATTAATACATGCATGTGACTGACGGTCCGGGTGGTGGTGGTGGTCCGTGATAGGGTTAGGATTAGAAATCGGTTGGGAACTGCCAATCCGAGCAGAGTAAAGTGACGATCAACTAACTTCTGGCAACAGCAAACTAAATCAGGGGTCATGCTATCATATTGTTATTGCCCTCGATAAAATCAAATGCTTCCGAGCGCTGTTCTCAGTTTGCTTGTTTTTTTTCGTGAAGTCAATCGCAGTTGAAGCTGGTGGGAGTGACGAGAGAGACCAGTCGGCATTGGCACACACGGCACCTCAGCAGGCGGGATTTGGCGCATACTGAGCGTTTGCGTGCTGGCTATCGGTACTACTCTTGGTCATACTGGGCGGAGATATGGGATATTCGTCGCGGTTCGTAAAGGGCATTCAATCTCCTAGATACACTTATGCTTCGTGATATTGGTACTTAGCGGTGCACCAGACTCTTCCGCAGCCTACTATCACTAGAATAAGAGTGGGAATGGTGAACGCGACAGATTTACGACGGCAGTGGTCAAGCTCCTAACTGCACTAAGCTACTGACTGGCTGGCGTTTGTTGTGTTGTCATGGATGTGTTGTTGTCGTTTTCAGCCTCGTCATATCGTACTAACAACAGATGTCCCGCCAGCTGGACCGGAACAGGCGATAGGCAGGTGCTGCCAGCCGGCAGAGAGTACGGGCACAGAGCAAAAACTAGAGACGACCCCGGGGAAACAGGAACAACACTTCGGATGCATCTGTAGTGCAACCAGCCGCTGTACACCACAGCGGCGCGGGCACCTGCACTATTGATAGTACTACAGCGTTGGGATCGATTTCATTGAGATAATCGTTTTCGCAGTGCTAAGTGCATTGCTTAAGCGATGCGCGTCACAGCGCGAAAACTTGTGCAACTACAACTTCCTGTCGTGCGTGTTTGCCTCTGTCTAGGATAAGGCATGGACACTGGATGTCCTGGATGTTCACGGGTGGAAATACCTGGTACGAATAGCAGATATGACGGGGGACCTTAATAAATAGGGCCAAATATTCTTGATAAAATTAGATCAATATATAGGTTTTTGTGTATACCGTGGGTCCTATTTCATGTGGTCCGTCGTAATAGTGTGAAGAACAGACAGACCCACACAATATACCAGGCGGTATCTGGTGCCAGGTGGCCCTGCTTTTGCTTCTCGGGTGAAATGAATTTGCACATACAACCATTCGATACGAGTCGACGAGGGAAGACTGTGTCAGTTGCGAGTCTTGAGTGGAATACCTGATTCAAAAAGAGGCCAATGGCGTGTTTTTTCTGCGGGGGGTTATCTCACTTTTACGTTCCAGCTTCTGGGCAACCGTGGTCGCATGTGTCGTCCCTTCTCCGCTTTATTTTTATCGCCCAGACGGTTCAGCATTCCAGACTACTCATGGATTTTCATCGAGTTTTGTCAACCAACCCTCTGAAGCAAGAACAACAACATTTCCGACGTATTTCCTACAGCGGGGCTTCCTGATACCGCGGCTGCGGCATGCACCTGCCTGCCGTTCGCTGTATGTCGGTTGTCCAATGAAAAAAGATCGGTTGTGCCAAGAAACACGCACGACGCTTACTGCAAAGTGAACAGATTGACAAGAGATCTCTGACAGAATTTTTATAGAATAAAAGTCATGAGGTTGCAATGGCAATCTTCAAATAAATGTGATGTCGCAATCGGTTGTTTTTCCGTTTACATACACTGCAGCTGCGGCCAACAATACGGGTGGCAAGATACAAGTGAATAACACACACGTTACACATGAAAATGATCCGGAAATTTAGTCTGTGTCACGCTCTTCAAAATTCGTACGTTTTCCTGAAATGCGTACTGAGGTTAGGCACGGACACTGGTGGCATTGACTGAAGGAACAGAAATGAACACGGGTAGTACAAGTGGGGCTATCATTCTGCTCACCAAAAAGGGCGGTAAACAGAGGTAACAAGGGGACCCCCGCTGTAAACAAAAACACAGTGTTATTTTTACTGCTGAACTACGACGGCGCTTGCTTGTGCGCACGACGGTTACAAAGTTATCGACCGACGAATAGACAGAAGATGTATGTACTACACAGAGGGTCGTAAAATAAAGGCGAATTATAAGGTCCCCAACAAGCAGTGTTACAAAATAGTCGACAAAATAATAGACAGAAGATGTGGTTTGGTGGATATCCTATACGGAAAAATTACGGTATGTGAAATGGTATGTTGGTGGTTGGCTGCTGCTGCTGTTGCCTTACCTACTCCCATTTACTGTAGAGCAGGAAGCAACCCTGCCGAAAATCGCCACAGAATATATTGCGAACCCCATGGGGTCAATACCTTGCAGCCACAAGCGACCTTGCACGGCCGTTTGCGTGTGGCGGGCAACTACCTCATCAATTCCATTAGCCAACCGCGCTAAGCCAGCCATACTTCTGTCAGGTGATCCCACTTTTGTGGCGATCGATGCGCTGTAGCCAATTTGCGAAAGATTTCGCTGCTCGTACCGATTCTAGCACAAGCGATTGTCTACAAGCGATCATCTCCCCCGTGAAGCTGGGTCGCGTGGCTCAAGGCGCAGGGCTCTGTTGAATCAGAAAAAAGGCCCGACTGCTTGTATGTGTGTCGGCTATCGATTAGCGCGGTATACACGTCAACGTCGGGAGCGGTTGGGAACCGGATTTCGCGAGGATTGGAGTTTCCTTGGGGCTCAAAACAGATAGGCAGACGGAAAGACTTGCAAATTCCATAATATATACCCAGTTACCACACAACCTGAGAATAGACAGTGCGCGGGTTTTTGCCCTTGCACGGTTTCCCCAGAGTCTTCTATTGACGCAGGAGGCCGAAGAAGGGCGGAGAGGAGACCGCGAAGAAAGGGAGGAGCACAGCAAAATCATCTCTACCCCTACAGAAGAACAACAACGACAAACAACAGCGAATTGTAGCGGAGTCTCCCGTGGATGTGTCGCATTTCTCTATCAAGATCAAATTTTCTGACCAACTGTGAAGACACATACACTAGGCAACAGGGTCCGGCACAGCACACGCGCAGACCGGGTCCTTGTACGTAGCAGCTACCCTCCCGGGCTCACACCGTTTTACAGAGCACAGCAAGAGAAAGACGGCCGCGGACAAGCGAAGTTTCCGTCCAAAATATATACCAGGGTACCTGGTATACAATACCACCACCACGTGTCCACGGCCGATTGTTTTGCTAAACTAAAGCGCGACAAAAACAACGACAGCAAAAAATAAACACGCTTCGGCTTGACTTTTTGACAACAAGAACACGTTTGGCTGGAACACGTGCAAAGTAAAACGTGACTACAACAGGCGCTCCGCAGAAAGTGGGCAAGAACTTAGGCTACAATATTTACAAGTAGTTTTCTTGTTTTCTCACCAAAATTTCAAAAAGTGACCAAAACTGACATCAGACACGTACGTAGGGGGGGTGTCCCAATCGATGGTGCTTACTCGTTGCCGGCCTTCCCCCCGCTGCGCCCTCGCGCCTACAACTTCACGCATCGCTGGGACAGTTGTGTATTGGTGCCAGTATGTTCATGCATATATTGGAATACTCGCGTCAATATTTATACCAATGTATTTACGAAGTATTACATACAGTAGAGCTCTCCAGTCTACATTGATTCCAAATCGTTTTTTGAGTGGTCACTTTGGCTTCCTATGTAACTCATATATTACTCATTATGCTCGGCAACCTTACGCCATACCTGTAGTATAAGTTATATCACCAGGTGTTATGTTTTAGCGCTAGTACACAGCAGCTTTATCAACTAGCCCTGACGGGGGCGGCCAAACGAGACTCAAAACGGAAACAGTCGAGGCATCAACGAGCACCCCACGACCAGATAGATGAGAGACAGGGGCGTCCCTAGCTTAATGAAGTCGCTGAACTTGTAGCCGCCGGGGGCCCAGACCATGGTGTTTGTCTGGTAACCGATGGGAGTTATAAAAGAGGAAGAGGCCGCCATCATGACCGTCATTACAAATGGTTTGTAGCTTACCTGAGTGCCATGGGGAAAGAGGAAGGAGGGAGGGAGGGAGGGAGGGAGGGAGGGAGGGGAGGGGGTGGTCGCGGGTTGGACAAACGGCAACCCAATGGGAATACGTTCAGCATAGTACCTCATACCGCTAAATAGCGTGCCCTGTTACACAACGGTCGCGGGATGTCCGCACGAGGCGAGTGGCACGCTGCTGAGGTACGCTAGTCCACAAGAGGCAATTATTATCAGTCGGGGTTAGTCGATTGGTTGCTGCGCGAGCTTGAGCTCCAAAGAGATGATAAAAGAAATATCGCCTCAAGGCCAATTGTGTCAATTACAGTACCAGGTGTACAGCGGTGAACGAAGAGTGTGCACCCGTAAGGCACGATTAATCATACTCGACAAAATATGGGGGTAACAAAACTGAAGGTAAGACTCTCGGGCAAATTCGAACGGTTGAGGGGGGTTCCGCCGGAATAAACATGAAAACTGGCTGACGTCACACGCTGAAACTTCCACACAGCTCAATACGCTGCTGCTGTGCGCTACGAGCTATAGGTCAGAGTACTGTTTTTTATCGACAGCGTCTCGACAAGCGACTTACTCCCTCATACGACCCCTCGATGGAGGAGCGCAACCGCTGTACTGCCGTCAAAATATCGATTTTATTACGTAGACCAATTTGGTCTCATGTAGACCTCCTTGCTTGATACTTACTGCAAGTGTCAACCGTGACCTATGCCATTGTTTTTGTTGGGAAGTTCCGACTCTCCGTACGTGGTTGGTGTAACGCCCTGTACTTTAGTTGTCTGCATAATTACCTGAGGGACCCGTTGCTATGTCGCGACAAATTTACAGCATTCCCTTGACTCGTCGGAACAACATCAACCGTTTCTGTATCGAATCCGACGGGTAATCAATCATTCCAGCTGACGCAACAACTACAACGCATATCCTGGCAAAATCCAGGCATACTGCTGCTGTGACACGTTTGGAGCATAGACGAGCACGTAAACCCAAACAGTATCACACGCAGACCTTGAGTCTCGTACTGGGCTGATACACATTCATCAGACATGCTACTGCTGTATACATGCACTGTTACTGTATCACTACGTGCGCTAAATACCATGCCGCCACTGGCCATAGGTGCTACTTCTAAAAGGACACCAGTCGAGCAAGGGCAGTGTTAACTATCATAGTTACTTCAAAACGCCATCCATAACATGATATCATGTTGTTGTAGTACCCAAAGTGTGATGAACACTTGCATACAGGTTTGTGTTAGGTGGAGAGATAGGCAAGTGGTATTACTACTCCTGGGGACCACAGGAATCAAGACCCATCGTATACACCAAAACATACATATTGTAGTACTTTCAGTGAGCACACTTGGTCCTGAATACTGTTTTCCTCTAATAGTACTGCTAAAGCTTACAGCTGTGCCTCAAAAACGGATAGCATAGCATTTCAACGATCAGTGTGTTGACCAACAAAAAATCAGAAACAAAGTAGTAGTGGCCACGTTTCTGCGCCCCCCCCCCGTACAAATTTGACGTGTGATGCTGCTGCGTATACAGAAAGAAATGCTGTGAAAGTGGTGCCACCCCAGGCGATGCAGACATCCTCCTGGCGATCCAGGGGATGATGGGGCAGCGATCCCATAAACAATATTCGCCCAGCTCCAAACGATGATGATGTTGCGGCGACTCCAGAAACGATGTTCAGGCGCAGTTCTAAACCTTGATGGTGTTCAGAAACCCCAGAAGCGATATCCCAACAGTCCTAAACGGCCGATTGTGCGGCAACCCTAAAAAACGTCTTTCCCAAGATATCCTACAAGATAACACTATGGCCCTATCCCGAAAGACACGACCTCACGTTGCTGTTGCCACGACTCCGGAAGTTCCGGAAGTCCCAAACGAGCGGTGGGGTAGCGATCCTGGAAGGTGCCTTTTCCGGCAATCCCACGCGATGATGTTTGAAATGATCCCGTCAACTCCTTGCCGGCGACTCCGCGTTGATGCGATGCTCTGACGGCCCATGACAATTATGCCCCAGCGACCCCAGGTACAAGGTGATTCGGCGGCGGAGTTTCACGAGCGAAAATAAAGACTTGGTCGGAAGTCGTCGTCGAGTTTACATGTTGATTTTTCGCCCTCGTCAGTGGGGCGAGATCGAGCGCTGATCACAGTCACCGTGTGCGAGTGACCCGTGCGTAGGCGCGGAGCTCCTCGCACTCGCTGTCCATGCGCATAGTCATCTGGTGCACACAGTACACATCTTCCCAGCGCCGCCCCGCCATCCGGCCTTCAGCTCTCGAGCGGGCTTCCTAATTTTCGCGCAGGCCTTGCCAGGCACGACGCAGCCGCTCCGATAATGCCCGGCCTCACCGCAATTGTGGTAGATGATGATGATGTTGGGCTCGTGTGCTTCCTCCGCAACATGGCAGTGCCACGCTTCGCGATACGTCCACCTTTGCCATTTGTTGTGCGATAAATCGTTCAAGTACACATGCATGCTTGCCTAGATCTTCGGCAAGTCAAAGTCGGGTTATCTGTGTGTCGTCAGCTTGATGCCCTTGTACTTCTCCGGGAGTCTTTGGACGACTGTATCCGTGAAGTGCCGCTCGGTGACGAGTTCCTTCACCACAGTCAGTCGGTCGCGATGGCGTTTAGGTTGGCGTCATGTAGTGGTCGGGATCCTCGTTCGGCTCCATGGTGGTAGCCGCGAGGGCCGCCTGCAGTGCGCGGATGGTCTCGTTCGCGACCCTCACGTACTCGGACTTGAGTTCCTTCGCCGCCTTCTGCCGGGCGTCGCGGGGTTCCATAATCGTCGTAGGCTTGGATGGCTACCAGGAGAGTCGCCGCCTCGCCCATTACCAACTGAAGGATCGGATACAGGTCCTGATCGGCCCGGTCGCATGCGGACTGGCGTTGCAGCAGCCCCCCACCAGAAGTGTCCTACAGCCGGGGTGTCAAACCGCGGTGCACGAAGGGTCTCTCTCGTTCGATTCCACTTGATCCTTTTCCTCAGGGGGCCAGGCCTGACCTCTCATCACGGTAAATTTGTGAGGGCGTTGTTTGCTCGGAACCAAGCATGTGTTTTAGTGCGCCAGTCTCCGAAGTCTTCGGGTTCCTCGCCGTTGTATGACTTGATTCCTCGTACGGCGTTGATGAGGTTGCTCTTTGGTGTTCCCGGTGACGTTCTCCATTTTTCTAGCAGCGCACGCCGACGATGTGGTATTGATAGCTCAAAGGACGTGTCTCCAGAAGTAGTTGCAGCCCCCAGCAGCAGCTCCAGATACGTTAGCAGCTCTGTGAAGAAAGGCTCACAGCGGACGCAGCAGCTCGGACCTTGAGCGTAGTACTCTTCACTCGATGTACCTCGTGGCCCGGAGCTCTGCAGGGCTTACGCGGTCCGAGGCTCATACGAGCCAATAGGCGGGGTTTCCGCACGAGACGTGTGATGCGCTGCTGAGCTACTGTGCGTCAGACAATCCGCAGGAGGAAATTACTGTTAGTCGGGGTCAGCGACTAGTTGCTGCGCGAGCTTCAGCTCCGAACAGATACGTAGTGATAAGAGCGGCGCTCCAGAGCCAGTTGCGTTGACAATTGGTGTACACGAAGAGAGGAGCGAGAGAGTCCGCGCGAGAGGCACGATCGATCACACCTCGACACATCAGAAAATAAAAGAGCACGAAGCCCCGCGAAACGCAGCGTGATCCCAGAAACAAAACATCTAAAACCCTGGGGGAAATCAGAGCTTTACGCCGCACGGAACATGCAAACTTACCCCACATTCCGAGTCTGCCACAACAGCTCACTACGCTGTTCCTCTACTCTACAAGCTACCATAATATCAGATGGCTGTGATACCAACAGCGAATCGATAGGCTACTGAATGCTACAGCTGTAGAGCATGCCAATCCTTAACACGTCAACACTGTTCGTACCGGGGGCACCTGCAACTATATCGATCGATTTCAGTCGGCCTTGCAGTACGTACACACAGTCAAATGATATCAAGGTTGACATACAGGAAAAGAGGAAAACAACAGCGGACGGAAGATAAAATGCCGGGATTGTGAGACCAAGCAGCACAGGACTCAAGTCTGTGTGTTGGCGAGCTCGCATGGGTCGGTCCCCCGGCTGGCCCCAAAGTTCTTGTGCTGATCGCCAAGGCTTCATCTTCCCGTAGACCGCAGAAGTGACTAGAATCTAGGCCTGTGAATCGCAATCGACTCATAGGATGCAATCGTACGATTATATCGACAAAGTATTCTACCGGCTATACCGGGCCCATAACCAGCCGGGGGGGGGGGGTGATTGGAGCTCACTTTCGTTCCAATTTCGAGCGGGCCGAATCGTTAGATAAATCCGACTAGTCGGCTTCGCCGAAACAGATTCGATAAACAATGGAAGTATCGCTCCGCTTCACAGCCTTACTGAGAGCGCTCCAATACTCAGCTAAACGGGCACACAATCTACGGAGATGTACCTGCCCGCTACTTTCCACTGACGGGAAAAAATAAAAATACTGAATGCTGTCCCGTGCTGTCGTTAAACATTTACGAAATTGGACACAAATGTTGTGGACAAGCTTCTCAAGTTTACACCTGAAAAATGTAACTGCAAGCAGGGGAGAAAAAACGGTCGAGGGTAGTCTCCTGAGGAAACAAAACCACAGCCGAAAAAAAATAAAACCTCATGTGTCGGTCCCTACGTCCGTACACCCTTTTACCCGCCAAAACCACAGCATTCCGAAAACTACTGCGTTTGAATGACATCACACCCATTTGCGAGGCACATCGTGAGACGCGTCTCGCGCAAAGCCCCAGTTAGTTCGTATCACTTCGCATTGAGTCGCACCCCCACAACCAGCAGTGGGCACGATGTTGCGCAGCTTCGGCCCTCACCTCGAGCTCCTTGGCTATGCTGAGCGCCACCGGTATTGCTAGCGCCGCCGCGGCGTTGTTGGTGATGAGCTCCGTGCAAGTCTGCACCGAACGATCGAAGAAGCGAGGACGCACACGTTAAGGTAACGACATGTGACAAACCACGGCAGAGCCGACCTAGGAACCGACTGGTGGGGTGGGGTCGTACGGGTCGTTTCTGGTAGAGCTTTGGTAGACCGAAGTACCCGCTGGACAGTTGGCTACTAGCAAATACCTGGTACAGGACAAAACGTCTCTTACTACTTCAATAAAAAGGCTAAATTATACAGAAACATGAAAATGAACTCGGGCGGCGTGATGCTGAAGTTAGTGGAGAATGCGCCCTTTGCCTACTCCTTGCGTCAACGACCTTCCTTTCATCAACGACGATACTTTCATGAACGAGCTTTCACGCGGCCTCCCACAGTCAGCCCCCCATTACCGGGTGAAAACGACGCACACATCAAAAACGAACAAAACATACCACCTCCCCGATGCGCCCAACGCCGAGCATACCATGGTAAACCCGTAGAGGACGTACAGGCTGGTCGAGGCACTCATGCCGGACTCCCTGATAGCGTTCCCCGCGTAGCTCGCCAGCCCGCTGTTGGAAATCGCCTTGCTAAGCCCGAGGGCCGATCCCACCAGTAAGAGCAAAGCCCAATCCACGTAACCCACGCATTTTTTCGCGTCTACCCATCCTCCCACTATCAACACCCCGCCGGCGGCGAACGCCGCTCGAACCTGGAGAGAACGCGATAGAGCAAGGAGGCACCGATGAGAGACGAACGAACGAACAAACGGACATCAAAGGGGGTGGTAGCGGAGGTTCGCGCGGCTGAGAAGATCGAAATCAATGGTTTGTTTTTCGGAAGGAGGTCGTGGTGTTCACGTTTGAAAGCCCTCCACCGGATGCTTTACGTACACGTATAGAGTCACGTCGGGTGACACAAGGTTGATGAGGTTCTGAATGCGAACGGAACGGAACTAATCTCTCTGCTTCTTACTGCTGCTCCCGAGACCGCTCGTCGTGTCTCGCCTACTCACCATAACAACGTCGGAGAACAGCACCCACCCCAGCATGCCTCCAAACACCAGGAGCGACAAGTAATCGTAAGTCCGCACGGGCTTCGGAACAGAACCCACCAGAGTCACCAGATCAAATTCCCGCGAATCCTTCCACCTCTTCACGAAACCCTCGTTCGCCAGCACTAAAACAGTGTCCCCGGGGGCCAACAGCCTCCGTGTCGCGTCTAAGCCCCGCGAATAGTGATGTCCCGCGGTAACCTCCGGCTCCTGTTTTACAGCGCCCAATTCCGGTGACGCCTCTTCGTCGCGTAGTGGCTCGTCCGCGTCCCTCTCGCGTGATCCAAGGGGGGCTAAATATCTGTCCGATACATATGGACGAGAAACGTGCGCTGCTCTTCGTGCGAATGCAGCACCAGCCGGAGCAGGAGGGGAAGCAGCACTAGCGCCACCACTAACATCAACGCCACCAACACTAGTAGCGCAAGCGTCAGTAGTGGCCCAAGTTTCAGCAGCAGTAGCAGCAGCAGTAGCAGCAGCAGTAGCAGCAGCAGTGGCACTCCTTTCAAGGGCAGTGGCATATCGCACAGCGACGATGCGGCACCCATAGCAGCGTGAGGAGGGGGAAGAGGGGGAAGGCGAGGAGGAGGCATATTTGATCCGGGGGGGGCGCCGTCCCACGAAAACGTTGCTGTCCGACAGGACGAGCTCCGCGAGTGAGGAATCCCCCCGCGCCGCCAGCTGCGAGACGCTCGAGCCCAAAATCCTGACCCCTTCGACACCGCCGCTTATTACCGACGCCTGAAAAGTGACCATGGTTGATCTAGGGCAGCTGAGGACAAGGATGTCTCCGTCACGTACTGTTTCCGATGAAGACACGGGGCAGATATCGGCATAGGTGCTATGTTCATCTTGGTGGTTGCTGCCGCGGCTGACGCCGTCCGGCGCGTCTAAGGAGC
Source organism: Postelsia palmaeformis (assembly GCA_037834295.1). NCBI lineage: Eukaryota > Phaeophyceae > Laminariales > Laminariaceae > Postelsia > Postelsia palmaeformis. Next base: position 12,583 of record JBBMHQ010125967.1, read on the forward strand.
GTAGCCCAGGGCTCACGTTGGAGCCGAGTGGAGCCCGGGTTCCTTGCTCCTCTGGCACGGCCTGGACCGAGAACGTTCTCGCGTTGTTGCAGCTTAGGTCGTCGTCTGAATCGAACAGGCGAGGGGTAGCAAACGGACGGATACCGCCATGTCGCACGGTAGCAGCAGCAGCGCTCTCTGTGCCGGTAGCGGTAGTCACGGACACCGACGAGAGGCCCGCCTTCGACTCCCACCCCACCCCCAAACGCTTCCGGCAGCCCAGCGTACCGCTAGCAGTAGCCACGTCCGCATCGCTTTCCGAGAGCGTCTTCTCTTCATCCCCTATCCCCCTGGGAATGTCATTTCCGTCGCGCTGTTGGCCGCACGAGTCTCCACCAATCAGTGTTTCATGCGGCGGGATCACGCCTTCCGCCTCCAACGGAACCCTGCGCTTGATCTTCAACAGGGTTTCCGCAGGGAGACCGAGGCGCGCAAGAGCGGGGGAAACCGCCTGTCCAATGTATGAAAACGGGTGCGTCACCTGCATCTGAGGAAGCAGAAACGGCAGCGGGAGGGGTAGAGAAAGAGGGGGTGGG
>JBBMHQ010126078.1:0-20055 GCA_037834295.1 Postelsia palmaeformis
GTCGAAACAATCCACTGCGCAGTTTAGAACGTCTGCCAAAGGTGCGTGACGTTTTTCAATATCGACAGTCCAGTACGTAAGTACTTTTGAGTAAACAGCGGTGGGCCGTTACTACAGGTTAGACAGTCAAGCGCGCGGATATATGTAGAGGGGGCAACGTGAACAGTTATCGCAGTGTTTGGGGAGAGCGGGCACGTAAAGCCCCACGACTATGGACGGGCAGAACTCCGTGAAGTTTCAGCTAAAGGTGAGGTGGTAGGGTAGGACGATGGTAAGCCAACAGTAGAATCCATGCTCGGGCCGAAAGAGTAAACGTGTAGGTTGTTGTCAAAATGCAGACGGAGGCCATTGAGAGGGCCCCTTGCCCCGGATGTAGGTGAGGCGGGAAGAAAGTCATATTTTTCAAAGGTGAGTTCATGCTCCGAGCGTGTTATACATATGGGGCGCTGGACGTTTCAAGTCGTGAAGAATGTAGGTAGGTCAGGTCCGCTGCTCTTCCCAACAGCGTTTATGATCAGCACTGCGGGAAGAAAAGGCGCTGCAACATCAGGCCGACGGCGATTGACCGAGGAGGAATGCTGAAAACCATCGGGGCTAACGTCAGGTCCGCCGCTCTTCGAACCACCATTCAAGGCCAGCACCACAAAAAGGGCGCTGCAACCGGGCCAACGGCGATGGACGAAGGAGTGCGGAAGGACGACAAGACAAAGGTCAGGATCGCTGAGGGGGTGTCAGGAAAGGATAGGACCTGCAATAGCGAGTCGACGCCAAGGTGCGGAGATGGAAGGCGCACGCTTTACAGCGGTTCACGATCGTAATGCTCGCTGGGGGGGTGTTACAAACGTTAGGCCGATCGAGGAGGAAGGCGCACGTGCTGGTGTCGGGCAAGCGCTGGGATGCCCGCTTTATGCCGACGATGGCCATGCGTCGGGCAGGGGGGGCGTTACAGCGAGTGGCGCCAGGGTGGAAGGTTCATAGTGCTGTGACCAGCGCTGTGGGCAGGATAATACGGCGCGAGACATCTGCTCCAACCAGTGTCACGCGTCGGGTCTATTCGATAGGCAAAGGGCGAGCTTTGACTAGTATCTTCTGGGCGGATCTTATAGGGGCAGGAAGGATCCCCGGTGTGGGAACGCCTTCAGTTTTGTGTGAAAAACCAGCAACGAGGTCACGGAACACCCGATGTTTACTCAATACCACCAAGAGAGACCAAAGAAAGAGCAAAGCCAAGTGGTCTGCGATACCCGTCCTGTAGCCCCACACCCCGTGCGTACTGCTGTGCCCGTCGTGCTCATTATTGTTCTTACCTCCTTCGTTGATCGTCGGCATCAGCCCCATTGCAACTACGGCCCCGCTTCGATCCACTCATCACGAGGAGAAACTCTACTCATCCTGCGAGACACGTCACGAACAACAATACGACAGGTCAGCCAGCCTTAGTCATATTTAAGGAGCTTGTGCTTCTAGGGTCTGGGGGTTGAAACGTCCCGTATCAGATGTACTATCCAGGTACCCAGTATTGGACGAAGCTATCCCATGGCGTGCCGCGTCATCCGAGAACATATTTGACGGCCGCTGACACTGATCGGAAGGCTAGCCCTAAGTATCGAGCACCTAGGGGAGTCTCTAATTGAGTCCAGGTCTATCCGCTCCGACCACTGTTCGACTCTCGCTTCCGGACAAGCCTAAATGTTGCACGTACCAGGGGAGTATCGCGCGTGGCCCTTGCCCGTATTGAGGCAAAGACGCCGTCCGCCACCAGTCGCTGCTGCTGCGAACGAAGAAAACTACACGGTAAGCCTTGGCTAGGCCTACCACTCGGCAGAGGGCACTATCGTGTACCTCTACTGTTTCCGGCGCAGCTACGCACATCGAGCTGGGTGAGGCACTCAAAAATGAGCATCTCTCCGGGACCCCTACCTCTGATAGCAGATAAACGTCGGTAGAGCCCATGACTATAAAAAGGGAAAGTCCGTCGGTCGACAATATAACTCATATTTCTTGATTTCTGTACTATACTTCAATATATTGTGCTTCTATGCAACAACTTTATATGCATATATATATTTATATAACAAGGTATGTAAATATTATGCGTCCAATGGTGGAAGAAGAAGCACACCAACCATGACAATCGTGTAGCCGACTAATAATACAGATCTGCCTTCTCTCGGTGACATATTGTAATTGCAAAAAACTTTCCGACGGAGGCGATCCTCATATTCTACTCGTAGCGAGGCAATATCGGATCATCATGCTGCCGGCATGCGTGAACCACAAAGTTTCGAAGGGCTGGTTAATATTGCGACGGAGTATAACGGCAGTGCATTGGACACTATCGAGTTCAGGTACGGCAGTACAATTCCTCTCGAACAAAATGCCCTCGGGCGCTGAGTAGATCTTCAAAAAAACACATCAATGTCGCATGATTATCCCAAGGTCAGATCATCAGTGACTCATCCTGATACCAACTCTCAGTGACGAGCGCCTTCATGTATGCATGTTATCACCCTGGGGGTATCAGATCGATCAAACAGACGAGTTTCTTTAATTGGTTGGTACTATCGTGTGGATGCATTTGCCGTCACAGTTAAGATGGGCATAATGCATATATATATATATATAAATATATGCCCATCCGATATATATATATATAAATATACACTCCGTATAATTATATATTGTACATGTACGTCCCCGGTGGCTTGATGGGTAGTCCGCGCGCCTGTCAAGATCAATTTCGGGGTTTCAAGCCCCGCGGAATGCATGCTCAGGGGTTTTTTCTTCCTTCAAAAGAAATTGATCAGCGGAAATCGCGAGAGCGTGGGTCAGCTAAAACTCGATGAAATCGACGGGCAGTGGGAATGCTGCACCCTATGCGCGATAAAACAATGAAGGCGCGTACCGGGGGGGAGAAGGGTAGACACCTGTGACCACGACTTTTCCAGAAGAGCGTCGAGGGTAACACCTTCTACGAACTAGGCTGGAAGGTGAAAGTGATGATGAAAAAAACAAAACAAAAAACATAATAGATTCATTGACGACGGACCACGCACTTCACCTTAACCTCAGACAGGGCTCACTTCAGACTATATTGATGGCGTGGCTATGTACGATATACTTCGTATACTATGTAACTAACGGGAACCTCTAGCCCGAAAAATACCTGAGTAGGTTCATAAATCATTAGCCGAGCCTATGTTTGACACACTCTGTGCTTGATACTGTTTTGTTCGGTTCCAGCCTCGTAGCTATCAGCATCACCTGAACAGTAACACAATAGAAATCAATAACAACCAAAATGCGTCAGTCTACTGTACATCGAAAACTTGACTCATTCACCAATCTTATGGCATGTGAAAACAAAGATCACACTGGTACGCATCCGAATGAGTTCCACACCACCTGACTACAACAATCCTTGTTGAGCTAACCCTCGTCACCCGAACGAAGCTTTGTACCTGGTACCAAACAAACCCGTTTATCAAGCAAAGTCCAGAAGTTCAGAAACATGCCAAGAGACAGAGACGATTCAGCAACGGACCGGTCGCGTTTTTTGGGGATACATTACTGCTGTAGTATAAACATGCTACAGCAGCTTCCACTGTGGCAACTCCTGATCCATACCTACTATTTAGTACCATCGGTGATATACATTTTTTAGCGGATTAGTCATACTATGGGCTGACATGTCCATCAACAACATACCACACACGGTCCAGAGTGCAAAAACGCACAACCTCCGCACCTACTAACATTCAGGACGTCTGTGATAAAGGGCACGTAACGGCGAGACCTAAATGGTGTCTGCAGAGGTGCACATTGAAACAACACAACGAGACCATCCTCATCAAAACACCCACTAAAAAGGGCTATACATTGAATGAAGGCTACGATATCAGCACACCAGAGACGAAAGGAAAACACTGCATGAGCTGATCGATGGCATCAAGATACATGTGCTAATAACCGCATCGGAGCCTACCAAGTGTACAGGAAGAACAGTGGTTCCTCCATTAAAAAACGCCTACCTGGCGAGACCTGCCTAAAACCCCATGACTACTGCACTCAAACTGCCGCACTGATCTACTAAACACTGAGCTGAAAAACGTGTGTGTAGTGATGCGGGTGATATGGAACAAGTAAGGCCTTGCAATATATGCCAATATTCCGTGGCGTCGCGAGTTTGTCACGAAGCAGATTGTGGGACACACTTACGCAACTGGGCTCCTCCGCTGAAAAGGCCTGATAATCAGACGCAACCCAGACAAAACAACAATACAACCTATTTCTTGGTACGCCTTTGGTAGTTGAACTTTGAGATTTTATATATGAGCGATCTTCGAAATATGTGTATATATCTTGTTTTACAGTATCCCACTCCGTTGTTTTAGAATCCCCTTACTTCATGTCACAAAATGTGAGTGGGGGGAAGACTTTGTTTTTTACGTAAACTCGGAGAACTTTTTTCTACTCACAAAACCATGCTGTGTGTACCTCCATACAAATGTACACCCGCCCTCCTTGCGCACAGAGCCCCCTGCATCGGCAATTAAAAAAGTAAGGCACACGATAAAGGCTGGACGAACATTATGTCCCCCTCAGCTCAAAATACGAGCCAGGACTAGAACAGCGGGCGTCCACATTGCGCGAGCTGTCAATAATTTGTTTTACCACGTATTCTCCACACTCTATCATCGCACGTAATATGCTCGTTCGGACGAAACTCGGATTACCAAGGAGTGTGATGCCACAAACGTATTGTGTATAATGCACATAGGGCACACCGGATATTTAGATCCTATTGATATGAGGTAGATACCACACACTACAACGCATATAATAATGAGTCAGGACTAACAACAGTGTACATGAAAAAAACTCTGACGTCGTAACATACTCAACAGCACTCAAGCGAACTAAACCTCAACATACGGGCAAGATAAAGACGACAACCATCTCCTCGTCATGCACACGAAGTGTCGCAAAAGCTGGTATCGAAATTCAAGTATCTGCTCGTGCACCATGCATGTAGTCAATGTAACGCAGACATTTCTTGCACAGTATGGAGAGAGCACTGCGTGCAGGGTTTCCATATAAAAACATATATGGGTACAGTACATAGGTTTGAGATAACAGCTTTGCGATCGATACTCTAGTCGAAACTTACATTGAAAGTTGTTTGTAATGGTTCGATCGCGTGTACTACGGGGTTTTCATGTCGTGACGCACAGAATACAAAATGTCTGAATCTGGAGCTCCATAACTCAAGAAATGGGTGTCCCCCCGAAAGAAAAAGCATCCAGGAAAATTGACTTGCGACATTCTAAGTTGCTTGTCACGGGTGGTGACTTTTCCGATGTATATTCCATACATAATGTTACCATAAATGTACCAAGTATGTATTTAGTTTTTTGTCTAAATGTCAAAGGTTCCTACTAAGAGAGTGGAAACCCTCATTTCTGCTAGTAATGACGTTTAATGCCGTTAGTGAGGAGGGACGCTGCTAGTAAGTATCATGGTATACGCAGTATCAAACTAATGTGTTCGAATTCGATGACACGTGCTGAACATTGATTTCATGTTTGACGTCAAACTGATAACTTTTACTCAAAGATCGAATCGTTATACGCAAAATACTCATACCTTGATGATCATCCCCCGAAAATCATGCATTTTTTTTCAGGGCACTGAGCGTTTTGTTCTTCACCACACATGACTAAAAAAGAGGAATGGAAATGCACGAAACAAACATAATACGCTGGAAGTGGATCGGCGTGAACACGTTTATCCCTGTAGTACTAAACGTTCATTTGGGACAAACCATTCCAAATAGGAGGCATTACGGTGCGTGCGTCGGGTGGTGGCCCGCCTCGCCATAGATCACCAAGACGGCAGGTGGACAAAACTCGTATCTGAGGTCGCTGCACTGGTGAGTACGAGTACGTCATATGTGGCACTCCATAACCCAAAGATTAAGGCAACCGCCACAATATATTACCCCGAAGAAATAAAAAACCATTTCCGAGGTCTCATCGAGGCCTGGTTGACACACTGTTTCGAGAGCGGGTTTGTGGTCGTTGAAACATCGAACGAAAGATCACCCACCGGCAGAAACAAACTAAAGGCGCCCCCCACCCCACTCCTCACTTATCATTCCTACCCCACCACTTCAGGTACCTCGTACTACATTCTTCTACCCAAGGCTCCGTCATCATGCGTGCTTTCCCTATCCTGGCCACCATTTGCGCTGCAACAGTCGGCACCACCTCAGGTATATTTCACAAGTATCAGCTGAGATACAATGTACCAGACCTGCAGACGCCGAGACGAACACAGGCATAGGAATATCTTTCTGGTCTTTACTATGTTTAGATACGTAGTAACGTGTGGGGTGCGTGATGGCCGTGGGGATCCTAAAGTCGAAATCAGTCAAGGAGATCGGAGGCACGGCGCATATCCTGTCCTGTCGGATAGGTACGGTCAGCAAGTATAAACAGAGAGGGCGCTCTGCCATAGAGGTTCACCCATTGTTTTCCAAGGCTCCTCGCTTAGAGATTCTCGATCTATCACACGAAAACTGACTCTAGCCAAGGTCAAATTGCATTCCGACGATCTTGTGGCCCAAGCATACACAAACGTCATTTTTCGGAACAAGGTTGGCATTTTAACGATCATGGGTTAAGAAGCTCCATCATTCAGCAAATATTTTAGCGGTAATGTGCTACCTCAATCGTGGAACGCGTCCTGATCCAACTACTTGACTAGTGTGTGAATATACCGAGCAGACAATACGCCACTTGCTGAGCAAATTGAGAATAGTCGTACTAAGTTCTGAACGTTTGATGAGCGCCGAGAGCTAGTGGAAGTTTGGAGCCCATGATCTTGTGCACAATATCACCTCTTCAAACATGACTGCCCACTTCGCGGTCAAATGCAAGCCACGCGAAGGGATGTAAAGAAATCCCGACTCCGACGTTATTACTCTTGAAACCCCGACCAGGGCAGACACCAGTCAGACCTTCGGTATACCACGCGAATAGAGCTTTAATTTCATGCCCTCTGCCGACCTATCTGTACGTGGCACACTACGACCCTTATTTCAGCCCTTGTTGAGGTCGGTGACAAGACCTGGGTCGACGTAGATGCCAATGGTTACGACACGCGTAAATCTGGGAATGGCTGCAGCCCGAAGGGCTGCAAACCCTACAACACCCGCGACAACGACATCTGGGCTAACTCACGCTGGTCGTGCAAGGGGGAAATCCTCGACAGCTCTGATGAAAAGGACGGGTGCTGCATCACGTATTACTTCGAGGAAGCTCAAGACATTGTCAGCATGAGTATCGCGTTTCATAAGGGGGACGAGAACACCCGGACCCTGGACGTCTTCGACAACGGCAAACACCACAGCACCATCACGTCCAGCGGCGAGACGCTTGATTACCAGTACTTCGACCTCTACACCGACGAAACCAAGGATATCGAGCTTTGCCTCGAAGACCCGAGGTGGTACACTGACGTGTGGCTAAGCATCACCGAGGTGCGATGAGGTTGTATCGAAGCATAGCAGTCAGACATTTGCTCAAATGGCTGGTATATCATTGCCAAAACGAGACTAGCGTTCAGTAAGGGTTTGATTGTTTTTTGCAGAGCACTCCCGACGCTTTTATGAAAGCATATGCTTAGCTACACGGCAAACGCCGTCCAGGCCTAAATGTTGCGACCCCGTTAAAGCGAGATGGACTACTCGTCAAGATTATAGCAAAAGTGTATCTAAACAGAAACATATTCACAGTTTTCACATGGTCTTGTTCCGCTGTTAGAGACAATACCTCAATTCAAGTTTGTCATGTGGAATACTTGCCCAGGAGCGATGAGTGTGTACACGCTGTTAAGACCGGTAAAACGTGTGTCTGTCCTAAGTAGGGCTTTACTTGAAAAAACAACACCGGTGACGTTTCCTCTTAGGCTTTTCGGCAAAAGCATTTTCCGCACACGCAGTGTAAAGGAATATTGTCGAATGTTAACCCATGTACACGTATGATCCAGATACAAACCAGTCAGTGGGTATATCTCGGCTATGGGCTGCTCGAGGCGTTCAATGGTGCACGAAAAAGGTATCGGTACAGTGCGACAGGGGCACATATGGCACTATCATTAGGCAATATATGACGTTTCATTCCTATGTATGTGTTAGGTGCCTGCATGCCTCACGAGTGAATAGTTCCGTCTCGGGGGAGTTGATGATGCAACACACGTCAAAAGCTCCAACGCCTAAAATATGCGGGTAACATGTGTGGTTAGCAACGTATAGCAGACCCGCGGAGCTGCAGGCCTACTTCGCTCTGTCAACAATACCGAGTATCGTGCTCGGAACATTCTAGCGTGTGCGCTGGTGTCTTCCCCATCAATTGCCACGATCTTGAAGCCCCACTGGTTATGGTTGCCGGCATGCTGTTAAGAAAGGACCGTAGACAACACGAGGCGATTGCCACCTCACAGTCCAAAAGAGTTACACCACGGTAAGGTTGTAACTTTCGGGCCGAAGCGTTCCAACCAAATGTGTTTCTTAAGTGAGGAGCTATCAGTTAGGATTAAGATTTTACGCGTATATTCGTGTTAGGACTAGCGCACACAAGTGCCGCTCGAATGGCAAAAACCAATTTTATTCAAGTATTGTATCAAGTGAGATTTTGAGCTCACAATGTGAGGGGCTCAGGAACTCCTGGTGCACCCCTTCTTTGGGATGGCTCAATCGTTTTCCTCAACGTATCATAGCACCATCGTACATGTGGTGATAACGCATGGCGTATCCTTCATTGCGTCGGTCTCTTAAGCCGCTACTGGCAACGGGCACGTGTTGTGTATTCTCAAAAGTTTTTTTCGCCGTTTCAATTTGCTTTTTATGTGTCAATGCAGCGGAGATTCAGGAAAGATACAGCTGAGTGCCATGTACCTTGCCTGAACGTCACGGCAAACATCGAGGCATCCCACAGTAAAGGCGTTGCGAACCATGCTAAGCCCCTCATACTAGAAGCTACAAATCTCGCCCGAAATAACACTTGAAAGTAGTTTGTTTGTGCCACCCGACCGGCGCTTGTATACGCTAGTCTTGAACCGGAAATAGCAGTAAAATTGAAATCGTGGCTAGTAGGCCCTTTTTGAAGGAACTAAATCGGTCAGAAACCTTCAACCCACTAAGTGCAACACCTACCGTAGGGTGACTATATTGTCCATCCCTAAAATGCCCAGCATTTCCCCCTATATTAGGACAGTGCTGACTACGTGTACTCAATGACCCTACAGAAAAGTTCGAGGCTTGTGTTAAACAACGAGACAGACACCCGGTGGTGACTCCGTTCGCCATGCACAATGCCCGCCGAGGTAGCTCGAAACTGATATGTTTTTTTGGAGATACAAGTGTGCATACGTGCGTAGTTGATTAGTCTCCCACCCCCGCTGCGATATGTTTTCGGAATACAGCCCGTCTAGCTGGGGTGTGGGGGGTGTACTCATTAATATTGACGGCCACAGTCGTACGGGCATAGACTCTCGCACCCCTACTATCCCGGGACAGCGTATTTTAGGTTTTAACGGACCAGGCAGACATTGCTTGCACCAAGCGCAATGCGTCGTCAGGTGTCTGGCGAGCTGTATGAATGTTAATGCTGTATCTTATATAACACTAACAACTGTTTGTGAGGCAGACTTGTATATAAATAACAGCATCAAAGCTCAATTTGTTTCCCCAGGTGTAGCCACTTCCAGAGACAGCCATGGGAGTGCTATAAAACAGCCGCTTGGGTACCTTACCTCAACCACTGCGTTAAACGATCCATTCAATGGTGTGGAGTGAGTTAAATATTCCTTGCGAAAACGACCTGATTGAATAACCAGCTGTAGGCGACCGCCTAAACAAAAACAGGCGACGCTACCCTGATTGACTAGCTAACATATCAAGTGGCATGTTTTATAGCGTTGTTGCCAACTGACGGCAACCCGAACTATGTCGTCAGGGACAGGCGGTAACAGACAGACTGTTTGATGAGTCCTTAAGTTTATGCCCACGCATCCCTTTCGAGACGGAGAACCCTTCTGAACTTCAATTATGAACACGTGCTACATTTAAGAGCGCATAACATCATCTCTAAAACAAAGAGTAAAAAATGGCTGGTCCTTTCATTCCCGTTCTCTGCGGCAGCTATCTCTCTCCTAGGATAGCGATCGTTGTTTTGTTGTTTTCTTGTGTAGCATTTTTCTTCACGTCTCGTTCGCCTAGTTCCCTCATCCACTCATCTCGAACATCTCGGTCCTCCTTGTGAAATTTACATGTTTCTTCGATATGAGTGCTGCTCTATTACTTTGCCACACGGGCACATCTATGCATCTAGTTCCTCGTCCTCCCGGCTTCTTGTTCACTACTAGTTCATATTGTTTGCCGTCGAAGGCACGTTAACGTACTACAACAAAGCCACTTAATTGGGTTCCTATGTGCCGTGTCAACTAACTGTTGACCATTCTTTGGCCGAAGATGTATTCACATGACTGTCGCCTCCCTGCATGTTTTTCAACTTCGGTTCGTTGTTCAGGTGCAGTTCTGGGTCAAGTAACATTTCCAATGGTTGCTTCAAGACCTGGAAACTTCTGATCTAGGACGCCATTACGTGTTTCCAGTTCCCGCTTGATACGTTGTCGTCAGTGTCTCGAAATTCATTCTAGCAATGTGGACGTGGAGTGTACTATCGCCTTTGTTACGGCTATTGGCTCTATATGACGTTTGGTTCCATCTCGGGGGCGCACGGAACGGCCTACCCGGTTGTGTAAGAGTCTTTGTACCGACTGGACCTAAAGTGTGAATCATTTGGGTGGCGAACAGTGACTTATAGATGTCTTTATTTGTACAGCTTTGTTGTCCGCAGGATGAACGTTCTAATAGAGGCGTTCATGACTCTTTGAAATTGAAGAAACGTAGTATTGTCACAGGGGGGTCCACCCGATTACTGTTATCGTCATCATACAACTGGTATGATTCTGGAGCATGATCAATTCCAGCGAAAAAATCAGAAGTGTGTCTCTGTAGCATACCGGGCAAGGGTCTGGCGATATTGAGAATGGCGATGCGTATAGAGGGACGGCGGTTATCTTTAGTATACTTTGAGGCGCTCCCGTTCTTACGTAGAGAGGAAAATTGCAGCCGAGCGTGTGTATTCGTATTGTCACCCATCCGCAGTATAAGGGGTGGCGCTGGGTAGGCGATCAGAAGTAAATGACAACATCGGGCTTCCGCTCCTCGAATATTTGAGAATGAGACTACAGGAAAGCTATACGCGTACCTATAAACGTGAGTCGGTGCGGCTTCGTGTGTGGTCATGATTGGGACTATATTGAAGCCATTAGTTTCAAACGCTTGATAGCTTTAATAGCTTTACCCCTCTAGGACTGCAGCCTGGTCTTGTGGACGGACATCAGATAATGGAAGTCGAGACTGCTGAAATAACTGGTTGAAGGGCGGAGATCTGCCGACTGACGCCATGGTCGTTGGATCCTCAATTAGCCTCGGTTACATTAAATCGAACCCTTTCAATGCGATATTTGCATTTCCTGTTTGACAACTTGCAGCTCATATTTTCGTTCATGCCGTAGACCGAGGCCGAGTTATATTTATCTCGTTTCTTTTGATCGAATACGGGAGCTTCGACGCCACCGTCTGTGTAACTTGTTTTCCTATCCGCGCCATGATGGGGATAGCGGATCTTCAAAAATTGCATGTGTTTTTTTTTCTGGGTGACATCATCGACTCTGGTGTACCTATGTTGGTACAACAAGAGTAGTAGATAATTTTGAGTGGAGCACGTAACGTAAATCAGACGATGCGGTGTTTTCATTCACGATTCAGACAACTGTGCCGGTCGAAATTAATCGACTATTGCAGGTGTATCTTAGCATTCCATTTTGTGAGATGAAATCGCAATGGCTCGAACATTGTTTCGAGAGTGCTAAACGGCGAGCAACATGACGTTGTGCTCGAATCGGACCGCGGTTCGATGTCATATTTCTCATTTTTTTTGCGGTGGAGTAAACCGTTACGAAATACTTGACCCCCTAGGTGTTGTCTACCACCTGGTATATTTACCTGTGGGTAGTATTATTACAACGGTGTGCTCACTAAAAGTCGCCCTATCTATGAAGTTTTTGCCGATGCACAAACTTTCGGAAGTATCGGCGATGTCCCTGTCGAAAGGATACGCTCAAATGCGTGCAGAGCATTCTGCGTTTCCAAGTATTGCGAAAAAATCTGTACCGATGGTCAGCATCCTTTATCACAGCGTACCCGAGGATCTCGAGGGTCACAATGACGTGGTCTAGATGCTGCGCAGTATTCCGATCAGGACGAAGTCATGATCGATTTTTACAAGCCATCGTATACGGCCCTGCAGAACGAATCCTTCGATGTGATGCGCGTGTTCTTCGCAAGAACTACAGAGAGGTATGCGGGAAACTTCAACCTGCCATTAGGCATTGCTCAGCGCAACATACGACCAATAACATCCCACACTGTCATAATCATTCAGGCACACGAAGTTGAGAAGGGTTGCAGTGTCGTTTGTCCCGGTACGTATGTTCGGGGTAGACAACAGGGTGTCTGGTATATCACTTGATGGCGCGGCCGTGTCAAACCGCAGGTAGATCAACACTAGCGTGCAGGTTTCTCAGGGAAATCTGAGCATGACGAGTTCCGAGGGCGAGAGAGATCATTGACACTGCGGCATCTATACAGGCCTCCCCAAGACCGTGTTGGCCAGATACGTAGTTCTGATGTCATATGGCGCACGGACACTCGCCCGAGTTATCTTTCAGGCTCTGGCAGATAAGCCTGCTGTCGTCAATATTTTGTGCGTAAGTCTGACGCCTATTAGAGCAACGACAAACGTTTGTATTTTTAAGTATGTGAATGCGGAAGAAAAAATTGGTTCAGACGTCGACCAACCCAGTACGCCTGTATCAAGGGTCTAGCTCGCCAGCGTTTGAACATCGCACCGAGAAGTATAATTACACTATGCGATTCCGTAGCAACACAAGTCGATGTGAGACAACACAGCGCCGGAAGGATTTCAAATATGAACACAATAATTACAAGGAAGTTTGGGTAGGACCACCGACCGGGACAGGAGGCCTTATCCAATCCAACACTTACATTGAATGACCAGCGGCAGCGTCAAATAATGCTGCATTGAAATTGCGCCCCTTCAGATGAACTCAAATTCGTCACAAACTAAGGAGTCAGGATTTGATAGGATCGAAAATAACATTGAACCCCCGGGTCGATCACTTTATGGGAGGTTATCTTTCCTGCGAGAAAGTGGAAGTTGGCACTGGAATATGGAGGTAATGATCGAGGTGTAAGTTAGTTTTGCAGAAGTCAGATTTCAAGTGAGATGTGGAGCTCCCCAAGTGAGAAGCCTGAAAACAAGTAGAGAAAAGCTCTACCGTGTAACGCCTTTAGGGTTCAACACTTTAAATCGTATGCAACTTCAAACTGTTGTACGTGCTGTCGTTGCCCTTGGCATCTGACCAGATGCAGCAGGAGCGACATAGTTGACCACTCGCACTAATCGCCTGAACGAAAAATCACAGGTAAAGTCAGCTCAAAATGAAATCTTTGCGCATTATTTTTCAGGCATGTTTTCATTTTCTATCGCATAGAGATGAAGAGGTGGGGAGGACTCAACTATGGCCCCCCATTGCATGCTTTGTTTCATTTGTATGTACTACATTCGTTCGCTGTCCCCATGGTCTGAACAGTATCGGACAGAAATTCAACTCTAATATTTTCCGCTTCAAACATGTTTGTGTTTCTTGTGGTCCTCTTTCTGTCAAGGAGTGTTGCCAACTGGGGGCCCCTCATAAATGCGCTAGCGTACTAGTGGCGTTTGGCTTGGGTCGGGGAAGTTGAAACACGGATCGACAAGATAATGAACAACTCAAACGAATCAATACCAACAAGGTCGGCTCCACGCCGCTGGCGGTTGCGTGTCTGTGCCCTGCAAAGCCACGACAGCCGTGACATCGATCACGAACCGTTATGTGGTGTGTCAGATGAGTTGTCCGCTTGAACAAATTTTGCGCTAGAAGGCCACCCGCTGGTGGTGTGGTGTGCGGTCAGCTGCTGGTGCTGGATTGGATCAGGCCTCATCGCTTCGGCGACTGAACGATGTTCGCGAACCGACGACCGCCCGAAAGTACCACAGCTTCAAGAGGAATGCGCGTAGCAGTAACGACCGGGTAGTGTCTTAATGCATTCAAAGTGACAGCAACCACGCCATTGATTGGGAGCTCGCCGCCTGGTTGCACCTGTTTAGGATCCGTCCGTTTGTTTCGTTCGATTGATACTTACGCTTTAAAAGCTGATATGAAAATGTATTTTTGATGAAATCACGATTCTGTATCGACTTAAAAGCTGCAAGGACCACTGAAATGTTTCAAATTACGACTGTCATTTCGCAAAGCGAGTTTAAGGTGAAATTGTGGAATTAGAAAGACGCGGTTAACAACTGTATGGTCCTGTTTACTGCGAAGCGTTTGATTATTTTTGGAAAATCATCTTTCTTTTTCGGAACATTTCGGCCATCGGGATATAACGGAACAGAACAAAACATCCGGGTAATATATGGCCGTTCCACCCGCATGGACTTACGGACGCTCTATTTACAAAGCATCCCACACACAAGCTAGAGAGATAGTCTCCTTGGCACAAGGCTAGTTGAACAAGATGTAGAATTTACCACTAGCCCTGACAGGTCATGTCATACGGCACCAAGTAGTTCACACAATGTAATCCGTGCTATATCCTAAACTCGTAACATTACCTGAAGTTAACTCCATGAGTGCCACATAAAAAAGAGAACATCCCCGAATAGGGGTCCGTTGTACGCCATACAATGCATTGGAGTCAAGCTGGTCGTCTAGTGTATACCGTGGGCATACTACTCTTTGTACCGCCCTCAACGGATGTGGGAAATCAAAGAGCTGCGTATGGGGTAACGAACTGCTCTGTAAAAAAGAGCCCCATCACCGTTACCTCAACACAAGCACTGTGGTAATCAATGGAACGTTGATATCGATGAGGCGGAATTTTTTCAGCGGAGGTGAGCCTGCTTCAGCGATGAGCCGTACATACTTCGACAACCTGGGTACAAGCACTTGGTTCAGAGCGACAGCCTCGTGAATTACAACCGGCAGTTGGTACCGATACGGTATTTTCGATCTCATGTCCGCCCTGAAACATGGGAGTACTCCGGCTTTCACCGGTGTCATTTTTCACCAAACTATAAGAGTTGATGCTGGCTGTGATACAGACGAAGTTCCCCTGAGCTTGACCAAATCTTCAAAACAGATGCAGGCTGAGTTGAGGTTTTGTTAAACACACTGGGAGCCGTCCACGACACTCAGCAGGCTACCAATGATTGATTCAATGTTTCCACGGATGTACAAACCGAATGATAACGATGTTGTGTGTGAAGCAACATTCGACGCAAGTAAATAACATTCGACACAGACTGTATGCTATTGATCTTCTTCAGCGGATTCATGGTAGACAAGTCAAACTAAGGCTGTGCTTGTGTTCTGAAAACCTACAGATATGCTGTATTCACCTTAAAGGGCGCAGAAGAGAACCGGACAACAATTTACTCGATGATAGGAAAGCAAAACAAGTGACGAGGACGGGCACGTTGACCAGAACACTCATATGAGAATCGAATTCAACCAGTTGTACTTTTGTGAATGTACACTGGATGTTGGCAGCAGTGAGTGGCCTAAGGACTCTATGTCGAGGGCTTCGTCTGAGCCGGACATTTCAAAATTGGAGGAACGAAAACGTATTACTCGCACGTACATACTCGGAAATGATATACAGTGTCTTAGAGAGCTTTGCCGACGTGAGTATCGGGTGCTTTTTTTTGTCCTCGTTCAAGAACACGTTGGAAAACATACAGGAGAATTCTCTTACATGTCGTAACACAAACGTCATAGATACAAGTCCCATTATCAATATGCAGTACTGAAAGCACGAACACTATCATGCACGAGGTCATATTCAGAGTTTCGACGTGCCGACCCTACGTACGTTTTATGTGCACTTTATTTCATGCACACCTTCCCGCCAGGCCAGCAGCTCCAGCCGGCCTTTTAACATCATCGTCAACACTAAGTGCGCGTCGCATTTGGAGCACTCTAACTACGGTTATACCATATTGGCTTCAAGCAGACGCCTAACGAAACTTGTGCGCACCATCTTACCAGTCTGCCCACCACATCAGCCGAGATAATGGTGCCGACTACAGCCCGTCTGGCAGTGAGGGAAATTTATCTCACTTCATCCGCTTCGAATGTATCAATCCCTGTGCACGATGTGACCTCTAGTCGGGTCTACCCCTTGTCGATAATGAAATCGACTGAACAACGCCTTGTCCCCAGGATGCTCCTTCATTGCCCGCTACTATCTTCAGGTGCAGTTCGGGGTGGAGTGAAGCCTGCACTGGTTTCTTCAAGGCCTCGACACCGTTAAACTGGATTTTCAACATGTGTCGACTGTGGTGTTGTTGTCTTTCGAAATGATTTGTTTCGCAAGTAGTGGGCTGATATACTGAGAGAGCTCGGGAGGCTAGTGTTCCATCCGGTATAGGAATGCTGCTGTCAGTCAGTCCGTCGAGTGGCTTCACATAACGAGCATACACAGGTATTGAAGTATGTTATCTCCCACTATCTCCGGTGTTCTTGTCCATGACGCTTGTGAAAAGTTTAAGGGTTGGTCGTCGACCGTGAGGATTTAGTACCCATAGAAAGAGCACTACATCTAGGCGTCGATTACGTGTTTGTTGGAGGACATTGCTTCATCATCACGATGGAAAGGGTAGAATGGCGATCCAATCCATGGAGTTATTGAAACTCGAAACCAATAATTGAACCCTCGATGATATCGGAGGGTTACATCATATTTTTTGCTCCCCGAAACTTCGTTGGCTTTGTGAGTTAGACGCAAACGTCTTGAGAGTATTGAATACGCCGAGAATCACACGCTTGAGACCAGCCTCTCCAGCAGACAAAGATGGGGCGTTCACGTCGGCCCCGGTGCCGGCGTCGCCCGAGGCTGTCCCGCGCCCTATTCCGGAATAGGCGTCTGCGATCTTCGCGGACCTCATCACTTCCGTGGAATAGCGGCTCTGTTTGACGTATGGGGCCTTGGCAGCTGGCGCAGTGTGATACCCTACCCATGTCTTCCTGTAGACAGACAGCCGCTGCACAGGGCACTCGCTGTTTATGGTCGCGTGTGCACTTGCTATTATGGTGTCCGAACTTCTTCCTCGCCCGGGCGCGAGGGCATTGCCCTAAGTGATGGAGGCTGGAGAAAGAAAGATCCCCATATGTCGGATCGGTGCTTGCCTGGTGCGCCGCGATCAGGAAACGACGCGACAATTCGACTGGTGCATTGCGGACATGCGTCGGATGTAAAGGATTCTCCCAGGGTCGGCGCACCGCGTCTCGTTTCAGTAGATAATCTAAAAGATGCGCTGCGCGTCAGTTGGGCGACGAGAGGGGGGGAGTGTGGGAACAGACTCCAATCTCGTTGGTTTAGATCAACGGTGAGGCCAAACATCGTGTTAGCGCGTTTGCTAGAATGAGCGCCGGTGAGCTTCATATGGCTGATTCTCGTGAAATGGGGCATTTGTTCAACCGCCGAGCACGAAAGCACGAAGCAAGGACGTTTAGGATGTTATCGGGCTCACCGGCAAGACGCACCTTGAGGTAAGCATGTTTCGATGTCAAGGATAGGACGAAGACCCTTTCTCCCTCCCTTGTTCACCGCTTACTCGCGTCCACGACGTTGGGGTATTCAGCGCTGCTGCGCCCGCTGGCCGTAGAGACCGGAAATGGGGTGCAAGTTGTGACACAGATAGGGATCGCAGTCCATTCGTCCGGGTGGCGATATGTCCTTGCACCACTATGTAACGTGACACAGGAAGTTGCCTGCTATAGCACCGATATATCACTGCGCATAATTTGGTAAGGTAATGACGTCTATGTCCTCTCCTCTCCCTTCCGACTGTTGAGGCAAGAGTCGGATGCCGCGGGTTCTAGCACTCTTGTGCCTTCCACCCCACTACTTTTTCGTTACTGCTGTGTACTCTCTATCGTTTTTTACTCTCGAGTTGACTGTTGGTGTGTAGGTTTCATAAGGCAGGTTCGAGGGCCTTGCCGATGTATGTGGTACTTCTGTGCCCTCTGAGTCACTACTCTCTCGATACCGTTGAATACTTTTTTTCTCGCTTCTGACTGTTGAGTTGAGTGTAGGTAACTGTGTCTGGTACGGCTGTGCCCCCTCATTCACTATATCTCGTGGAACTGCTTTGTTATGTCTCGATTGAACTAGGAAGTCGAGTATATGATGTTACGGTGTCTGGTACCGCTGTGTACTCTCACTCAATGTTCTCTCGATCCTGCGATCTTCCAACACTCCGTGACTCTTGAGACAAGTTTATGATGCCACGGTTTCTTTACACGGCTGTGCTTTGAAACTCATTGTTCGCTCGATACAGCTGAGTTGTCTCTCTATATGGACTGATGAGTAAAGGGTACGATGCCGCTATGCCTGCTACTGCTGTGCCCTGCCACTCACTACTCTGCCGGTACTTTTGATTCCTCTCTCGCGTTGCGACTGATCAGTCGAGCATACGATGAAAAAGCCTTCCTAATTGATGTGCCCTCTTTTTCACTCCTCTTATGTTACTGCTGCTCATATTTAGCTTCGACCGGTGAGTCGCGAGTACCATGTTGCGTTGTTTGATACGGCTGTGCCCTCCCACTGTCTGCTTTTTTCATAATAATGTCTTATCTCCCCCTTTACCTGCATGGACGAAAGTACGGTATCACGGTGCCGTGCTCTCAAAGTCACTCCCCTCGACGTACAACTGTATATTCCAGAGTTTTAACTGATGAGTAGAGTGTATGAAGCCCTGTTGTCTCATAGCCCTGTGCCCTCTCATCCACTGCTCTGACTGTTCAATCGAGTGTAAGATGACACAGTTGTTGCTGCAGCTGTGCCCTTTCGCTAACTGATATCTCGATACTGCTGTATTCGCTCTCGCTTTATACTGTACAGTTAGGTGAATATTGCCTCGATGTCTGGCACCGCCGTTCCCCTTCACTCGTTTCTCTCCGTGTTGTCGCTGTATTCTCTCAAGCTTTATACGTTTGCAAAAAGTATACCATGCAGACGTGCCTGGGGTCGCTCTGCAATCTGGCTCAAAATTATCTAACGCGCGTGCGCTGGGTGTACTCTAGGTGCTCGATACTGCTGCATATGCTGTCTGTAATTGGAATCTTGAGCCAAGTTGGTGATGCCGCTGTATCGGGCGCCCTCGCGCCATCTTTCTAGCAGCTTTCTCGGTACTGACTGTTGTCTTCACTCTCCGTTTTGATCGTTGCGTTGAGCGTATCGTGTAGTGTCTGGTACAGCTGTGCGTTTTCTCGCTAGGCTCACGAATCAAGTGTATGATGCTGCAGTGTCTGGTACTGATATGGCCTCCCCCTTACAGACGAATGACATGCGTACGCTGGGTGTACCCGAATTTCTATTCAATGCGAAATGCTTTCTCTTACATTTGACTGTTGAGTCGGAAGTCTGATGCCACGTGTCCCCTGTGTACTCTGTCCGACTTCTTACTGCTTATCTAAGGGTACTATGCCATGGTATATGGTGATGCTGTGACATCTGACTAGCTGCTCTCTCGATACCGCCGTATTTTCTCTTGCGTTTAGCTCCTAAATCGAGCGTATGACGACGAGACGTCTCGTACCGCGGTTCCCTCCCAATCACTGCAAAATGACGTGCGTACAATGTGTACTTGTGTTACGAGTTCCTTCTGCGTGTTTACCTCCTGCGGTCAAGCGGCGCTCGCTTGGACCTCTTCGCAGCGAGTGCCGCCCGCCGGCCTCCTTCCTCTAGCGCCGCAGTATTGACGCGGGGGCGGGGGAGCTGCGCAGTCGGTTTCT
>JBBMHQ010126189.1:0-20048 GCA_037834295.1 Postelsia palmaeformis
CGGTGGGATTTGAACTTGGGTACCAATACCAATGGTCTTTGAAGCTGACCACTATTAATAGTCTACCGGGGCGACCTAGATATATATATTTACATTTTCATACCTTGTTGCTATAAACCACTATTTTGAAACACTATCAATACTATTTTACGTAACTTAGTAGATGCAGTACATGTAGGAGCAGCATACGCAAATACTACGCTATACGACTACTACTACTTCGTAGTATTACTTCTACCCCTTCTACAAACAAACCTACATACAACGACAAAAAAAGCATGCGGTACCATGGGTTGGGGGCATGACTACTGTACACACCGCTGCAACTACTACGCGGATAGGTGATGTGAAGGTAGAAGCAGTATGCACTCTAGAAATCAATAGGACTGCAACTACTTGAAATGATTTTGTAGTTGTGCTGGCTACGTACAATACTTCGTATACGGTTCAGATCATCTACCACTACTGCTATTGGTCCGGCCACAGCAACATGCAAATGGCAACAACAACAACAACAACGACAACAGCAACACTATCATAATAGCGGACGCCACGACGGCGACTATTGCTACAACTAGAAGAGTAGTACAGGTACTACTAGTATCTGAAATAACTGGGTACCATGGTTGAAGCATGGCGAGAGGCTCATATAACGGCAACATCATCAGCAGGCACAAACAGGACCGTTCTTACTACGGCTACCACCACTACAACTGCTGAAAAAGACAACGCGATATGATACCATACCACCGCTATACCTGCACGTCAAAATAGTGTCAATGTTGCAGGACCCCTGACGGTAAACAGAAGGGACAAATAACCTCAAACATTCCTGTTTCTCCGCATTATTCCAGGGAAAGGGGTGCGTTCGGTCGGGGCACGATGAAAAAGTTGTCTGCATTTGTTTGTCATGAAAAACGTTTATAATAGTGACTGTCAAATGCAGTACTTATGGTAGAAGCAGCTGACTTGTGGGAACGGCAGTTGAACTCCAACATCATTATCGTAGTCGCTCACCCGTCGTTATTCAACCTGGTTCAAGTACTAATATATATACATACGCGGCTGAGGGTACTATGAAAACGATATCCGCCTCTGTCCTCATCTATTTCTCTCCGCTTATACTCCTTACTGACTGTCAAATCAACATACTTATGGTGACAGCTGCAGACTCGTAGCAACAGCAGCACTATTAATACCATACTATTATCACTACCGCAACCACACTGCCAAGCCTAAAAGTTATTACAACAGCAACAGCCAAGGCAGTTTGGCGGTCACGTACCTGCTCTGTGTGACGGGTGTGGTCTACGTGAAGGGCTGGGTGAAATCAATGTGAAGGACGACAGACGTGTACTGCTGCTGCTGTATTTTATGCTGCTACTGCTACTGAGGTTGATCCGAAACCAAAACTGGGCAGGGAGGCGATAAGAAAGCGGAACTACAAAGATTTCCAACTCAGAGACAACTCAGCAATTGGTTTTGTTCGGTTCCGAAAGCTCACGCCGCTCATTTGATCATACGAGTCCTGAAAAGTTCGTACAAATAGGATCGCGGTCAGGCAGTCGGGCAGTGTGGGCCGTGGCCGATGCGACACCGAGACAGGAGGCAGTACAACGAGGCGGGAGGCAGTATGGACCTGCATCTCGTCTGGTGTTGTTGCCAGTTGCAATTACCCGGTGCTGCTGCTGCTGCTACTACTGCTGCGGGACCACTAAGAATAATAGGTATTACACCAGTAATACCTTATACCTGGTACCAGGTACAATTTTTCGCCTACCGTAGGTAGACGAATCGAGAGAGGCAGTTTTCTTTTTGTTCACGAACGAACGTGTTCGTCGTTAGGTGTACACCACCCGTCAAAGAGCTACTTTTGACGACCGAGAGATGTGTACTACTGTTCTGTTGCTGTTGCTGCTGCTGTAGCTGCGTCTGCTGCTGCTGCTTTACTTGCTGAGGTTGACAAGAAGTGTACAACAGAGGGAGCTCAAAGAAGCCTCCAAGGTATTTTCTTACAATATAAAGAGAAAAAATGTAAAACAATTGTCGGGTATTCCATGTCACCTACACGGCTCGGCGAGGTGGAATGCATTCCTTATTGAATAGAGCCAGCTCAGCCACAATAGATGCTCTCAGCACCACCACGGAGCTCGGCCGGGTTCCAGTCACGTGCCGTCACGTATCGACGGCCGCCTTGCTTGCTTCGCAGCCAGGAGTGCGAGAAAGTTTACTCGGCCGCCGCAGAGCAGCATGCCAACAGAAGAGTGCATTTTTGACACTTTTTATATGTATATAAGTTTGTTGGCCACCCAGTTGAAAACCATTTCAATCACGCCAACTGAAGTCATCAACGAACCAGTCTTACCCCTACCCCCGCAACCATTATCTACGTGCACTGGATGCTGCTACAGCAGTAAGTAGTCCTACTTGTATTGAGGCTCGTCTTCCGAAGAGCTACCTACCTACCTCATACGAACAGCGAAGTTACACACATCAAGGCAAACAAGCGCCATCGCCTTGGGAATGCAAAAAAAGGAAACACCCACGTGAGTTCCGAACGATGTATATTGGTTCCTCTGGTTAGAACCCTCGACAGTCAGTTTAGTTCACGTAGGGTGCATCAGCGCTACGCCCGTTGTATAGCACGCGGTCATTTACCCAATGAAGGGTTGCTTTCTTAATACCGGGTACCAAGTTAAAGGTAAGTCACCTGCACGGCACCCGCGAGAAAGAGTACCATCTTCACGTTGGGTATAGCCAGCAGTCCGTCTGGTCCCCACACGCCAGGCTCTTTTTTTTCCTTTACCAAGTTGTCGCCACCACCACCACCGTCGCCATCACCACCATTACAAGCGCCGCTGCTGCTGAGGCGTCTTCCCCCAGCTTCTTCGCGTCTGTTGTCGGCCTTCGGCGCCTCTGAGTCCGGCGAAGGGACCTCTTGTTGAGGTGGGCCCTCGCTGTCGTTTCCGTCCCCCAGATCTTGGCATGATAGGTGGTCTTCATCACCCGCTCCTTCCGAGGTTGCACATGATGTGCCCTTGTCAGATGCTTCGTTGTCGGCGCCATGCTCTGACGTGCCTCCCCTGCTGTTACCTCAATCGAGGAGGGGGTATCGTTAAACTTGACTACGATCACGATGCGGTGGAAATGTGCCTCAACACATGCGCGAGTGCTATCGATACAGTTTTGTGCAGGCTTCTAAAAGCACAAAAACAGTTAAGGGGTGCATTCTGGAATTCACTAGAACTCTCGTTGAAGAGCTCTTTGTGACCCAAAATTGCACGAAAAACAAACCAAGGTTAACAGTATTGAGGCCTGTAAAGGACGCGTGCTGCGATATGAGGAGTCAATACTGTTTCTGGGGCTCCTTACTCGAGGATCTCCTTTATACCTCAATACCTGGAGTTGCACACGACAACGAACGTTTGACAGGGTATGTACGCGTAATCTGATGAAGAAAGGGGCTAGCTAACCGTTATCGGGGCAAAGCGTAGCTCCTCAGCGCCCTTAACCCTTTAGGCACTGCCCTTCCGTTTGGACACATTATTACTTCAGTTGGTCTCGAATATATATCTATGTGCAGTGCAGTAACAACAGTGTTGAGGAACTCCGTACGTCATAGTGTTTCGCTCAAAAAGTGACGTTTTTTCCATAGCGCGGATCATAGACGTACTACCAACTAAAATTGTACCATATGGTTGGGATTCGGACGGCATTGCGGAGCTTCTCAGTTGAAGAGCCTCTTAGTTCACAACCGTGTTTATCACGCACGTGCAACAGCTCTATCTACAGCAGTGCGGTAGGAGGAGGGGGGGGGCGGTACACTCGAGCTAAATTTGTTCTGAATGAGTGGAAGTTATCCCTCAGGCGAGGGCAGAGGAAAGTGAAAACGCAATTCACTTTTGTATGCGCTGTATGCGCCGTAGAAGACCCCCTGCACATAATTATATACCGTTTTAATTTAATTCAACATTCAAAGACGCGTGCTACGATATAATGCGGCGCCTTATGGGTGGCAAAAAACATTGCTGACTGACGGGGTTCACTCCTCAACCGAGGACCTCCAGCAGCGTATGCTATCTCTCATGCAAAAACCGAAATCCGGTGTTCGGCCAACGTTCTTGATCCTGGCGGAACAAGAAGGGGGTACATTCCCTTCCAAAAATCCGGTAGACGACGAGGGCCAAAAATTGAACCTTCCTCATACCACGCTCGTGCTATTTTTTTTTTATACTAGGCTATTGATGTAATACGTAGGTTTGGTTTTGCGAGCGGGCTGAGAAGTTGTATCCATTGGCTTCGAAAATAAAACTTGTGCTTGATAAACCCATGCAACGGCAAAGGGATGCACCAAAGCCATTTGGGAGCGCCTCTCACTCGACGAGCTCCACTGTACCTCGCCCAAACACTGCTGTGACTTTCGAGGAATATCGCATGCTCCAGCCGAGGGATAAACATCTCATGGCCTACAGATAAGCAGCCGAAACAAGAAACAAGAACATAGATCGCATTCCGATGATGCTTTGGTAAAGTTGTTTCGTTGAGAAGGCCCCGTTAGTCACACCTGGTTTCAACGAAAAGTGCTACGACCTTTTTTTTCGTGATATGCCTTTCGTTCTGCAGCATATGTCTGCTCATGGAACTGGTCATCGTATTGCGCGCACGACGTGTCTTCAATCATGCCATTATCGAGGACGAGCTCGATACCTTGCCCGAAACACGGGTTTGATGAATAACTCCCTCGGCTGCGCGATGGATTGATATATATGCTACCCCGATAGCTCTGTACGCAATACCATAATATGTTACGTCGTCGAGGACACGGGTTCGAATCGCACTTCACACGTTTTTCTTGTGTAGAGGCGCTTGCACGTGCGTCCCTGAACACAAGTATCTCGCTGGATTCCCAGGTATTGAAACAAGGCGGGCTGGTCAGCGTACGGCATTATAGAGTACGGATGCCCCAAAACATTTCACCGTTCGGATGGAGGGAGAAAGCCTCATAAAGATTACCCTAGACTGGGGAATCGATCGGTTTTGTACCCTAGCTCAGTAGGCGATACCTTCGCAGTACACAAAATTCAAAGAATAAACAAGCTCAGCGCCTAGTCACAGGTAATTGGAGTCCCTGCCGGATGATGAAAAAGTGTTGGTGCAATCCGATTCAGATTTTGCAGGTAAGCATTCCGTCTGTCATAAATAGCTACCAGATAGATCGAATAGTGGCGCCCCTATCTGAGCACGCCTCGTCCAAATCCGTTCGATGGTGGGCTGTACAGATTTATTTTATTATGCGATAAAGCTTGGACTATCTTGTACAGTAGTACCACCGCGGCCGCCTTCTGATTATGCTACAGGTATTATTATTATTGTCTGTAGGGGGGAAACAAAGGAGTCGAAACCCACGAGGAACAACAAAGCAGCATACCCTCCTATATATCACTAGATGCTTGCATTGCAATACATAATAAGTACTCGTACAGTAGTTCTGACTACTATTAACACTATGTTTTTTCGAAATTGGACACTTGAAAATGAGGCAAGGCGGTATCATACTTGCCATAGCCCGTGCGCATTCGAAATATACAAATTTCATTAATTTAGACAAAACCCCGCGGCACGAACACACGCAGCGACAAGGCCACCATAAAAATGCAATGCTTCCGCCTGGAGGTCAGCCCTACAATCGTTGTTTCAGGCTTAAACCACAGCTCGGCGGAAAGGAGAGCACATAACCTGCATGAGAGATATATCTTGGAAAATATGTTTCAGTCCTGTTAGTCACGCTGAAGCAGCGCCCGCTATTATTAGTTTTACACGAGAGGTGTCGGGGGCTTTTTCTCGTACGTCCGACATCGCATGACTTGCCCAGCAAGGCTAAACTGAAGCTAAAAAACAATATAGGTGAAGGTACTAACACGGAAGGGGGGGCAGGGGACCGCTCTTGCGAAGCCCAACATTAAGTCCTTACTGCTTTGTGTCTATATCTTGTCGCTTAAAAAGCCTTCCATGTCGTGGAGTACCGTACTAAACGCTTAGCCGTTAGAACAGCATCAAATCAGCTGAATACATTAACACGCATGCAATGAACCCTGCGCTGTGATCACGTAGACCTACTTATGGTCGTCCGTAAAATCCAAACATCTCACTGGTCTCTCACCTGCTTAGTTTCCCCGCCGCATCATTTCTTCCAGACTCCTTCGTCTCGGGAATGTACAAAATAACAAGCGGCAGTAAAATAACCGCCGCGATCGACCCAGCCAAGTTCGGAAGCAAAAACGGGTACCTGGACGCGTGGGCGCAAAGACGAGCCGACAAGAGCGGCGACCAACAATTGTAAGGCTCACCTATGACTCCTTTGCAATACTGGTGTTTCGTTTGCCGTCGAGCAAGGCGCAAGCGTGGTTAGCACGTACCTAGCTTAAACGTTGATCTTTCGGACATATTGCCGGAAAGAAGACGAAAACCCACGAGAAACAAAATAATGGGCCATCCTTGGTACGACACAGGAGGTAATTTCGTGGGGAAATATTTCTGGCAGACAGGGCTTCCTCATCATGTAAACGAAGAACTCCAGTACCAATACCAACATTGTTCTCGAGCCTCCTTGTGTTTTACGGGTGGTATTGTTGTTTGTGGGGCGCTTACAAGGTTCCTTAAGCACGGTATAGACCTCATCATCCTTGGAGCCTGAAAGGATGGAAACGAGAAATACATGCGTGCAGCCTAGAGACTCACGCGTATAATGTGTACCGTCTGGCGCAACAATTAAGTCGACCTATCCATAACTGCTGCAGGAGCAGGGGAGCATCTATGGCTTTCCCTGAGACTCCTGTTCTCAGGAGCACATCTAACTACCAGGGCGGGGCACTGGCACAGTATGTATTGATAGCTAAAACCCACTGACCGTAGTGATCTACTGATCGACCTGGCCAGTATAGTTGCCAGCAATTTTAGCGTACGTACTCCCAAGATACACGCTTTTGTAGTACGGACGCGAGCCAATTACGTTTCGGGAGAACAGAGGAGAGAGGGGAGAGTCGGAACGGTGCACTGCATGCTGACTGATTATGTCGACAGTTAAAACGCCACCGACTGAGTTCGCAAGTTCCCAGCCCTGCTGAATACAAGCTTAAGGAAAGTTCTACGTTCAATCCGATGCCCAATACTCATGGCCTAGACATGTATTTTTACAAATGCTGTATATGGAAACAAACAGTCCGGTTGTTGCGATGGTTCCTTGCTTGAGGAGGACACCACCAGTCCTTCATATTTTGGCTAGAAAATACGATATGATGCTCATATTGGATATACTGTTAGTGGCACCCATCCTTTCCCCGTAGTTTATACCTCAAGCTCCGGTGGAAGTATGGACACGTTCATGTGTGACGTCGTCGATAAGTTGGGAAGTCAAACCAATTCAACCCGATTGTTTTTTTGTTTCTTGAGTATCAGCGCGTGCGAGTGTATAAAGGCAAACCAATGTGCAAATAAAGAGTAAAAACGCACAAAGAAAAATCTGCTTCCTCGGGGCCCGCACGAGTTTGATCGAAGACTTGGTAGGCACATACACAGAGTACGACCGTGTTTAGTACGTACGCCCACTGACGGATACACGTACGTGCTTCCCTGCGATCTAACCAATTCTATCCAGAGAGGCTGCCAAATGCAGCACCAGGTAACGCTCGCTACGCGCGCTCACCTCTAGGGGTATCTCTAAATTTCACAGAACCCTTCACTCGAGGAGCTCATACCCCAACTAATCAAACTGATATCATGTGTTTCTCAAAGCAGAATAATCAATGTTCAATCCGACGAGCAATGCTATTACAAGGGGCCATTGTAAATAGGACCTGCGGTCTACACAAAAGCCGATATACTTCGGTATTTTTACAAATAATATTTGGTCCTATCAACTATGTTCCTCCGCATTATTACCTGGACATGAAACGAAGGATACTGTACAATCACCAACGACGTTGGGTGAAGCAACCCGGCCACCCGGCCGAAAATAGAATGGTCAGAGCCGTGTTGCCTCTGTGAAATATCATAGCACGCGTGTGACCCTGTTCCCGATCACTGGTTGACCGACCCTGTACCCGGTGACTGGTTGACCTGGTTGCCGTGTTTTTTTTTTTCTAGGGATATCGAACATAGTTTACCTTTCGTTTTGTGCAACATGTGCAATATTCGGCTGGTGGGCCCTCCACACCAATGATCAAAAACCACCAGCGCACACGACGTGCTGCCGAGTGTTTCAAGAATAGCCAGACAAAAACCGAAGTTAAACGCTACACCAACAACACCACAACACCCGAACGGACTGAACGGACAGACGGTGGTCACTTACCGGCCAAGGATCCCATCACCCGAAAACAGCCCGGGGTAGTTGACCGCCGGCTGAGCAAGGAGGCCTCCGATCCCGGTGCCTAACACGAGACAGAACGCTTTGGAGCCTGCCCAACTCCAGCCACAGCGAAACAAGAACGGCACCATTAAACAAACGATCGAGTCCCCCAAACGGAATATCGTCCTCTACGATAGACGTGTTGGGTGTACGAGACAGGAGAGACGTGGAAGTGAATGAACGTAGCGCGGACACGACAAAAAACCCATCACAAACGGTCCCCAACGATACACACCCGAGCACACTAACAGGCCTCTTCGATGGACCGGTCGAGGCATATCGCGGTAGGGACCGCGCCAAACATATACATTATAGACTCCTACGAGGACCTATGACATACGTCACCGAAAAAACAATTTTTGAGAAAAACTGAAAGTACAAGCCGATGATGACCAATCCCACGGGTGTATCACGAGAAATATTATTCAAACACGAACGTGTGCCAACGAAATTTGATCAAACCCTTTCTGTACTGCACTGCACATAAACCTAAACCTGACTCCACTGCGTTTTCAAGTGTGTTGTGCCCACGACGGAATTGCGGTCCTTAACGGTTAAGGCACCCAGACAGCCAAAACAGCGTTGCCCGAAAAGCACGCGTCCCGCAAACATATGTCTCTGAGGGTAGCCCGTGGCGCAATCATGTGGCTGAAAGTTCCAGGTCAATTCCTCATCGTCTAGTCAAGGTCACGGTGGCAAGCCTATTAGTCATCAAGGGATACAGCATCATAATCTTTATTACTATAAACCCCCCTCCTCGCCGTAACTTCAAATCTGCATGCTTTGAGACCCTCACCGCTTAAGTAGGTCATGCCGCGTAGTACATGCTCTTTGCCGCAAACCTCTCTGAGCGTTGTTCTCAGGGCAGGCGTAATTCCGTTAGTCAGCCCGAGAATTAGCCTGCGCGTCGGGGGCATATTGTGAGGCAGAGAGGCAACGTTAGCGAAACGGCTCAAAACGAAATGAAGCGACGCACACCACCCTAGGGCCGTGAAAATCATGCGAGGCAAAAAATTCTCAAGACTGCTGCTACTATCGAGCTTATTGTCGGATATCGTACCGTATGTGAAGTACCACCAAATGCCGAAACGTAAAGTACCGCATCAAACGCGCCTTTGCCTCAATCCCCTGGTACTCCCACCACAAGTTCCATGCTCAGGCGAAACGATGAACTCGGAACACACACATATATGTACACCGCGAATGTTGGAAACATTGTATCAAATCCGTTTCTGGTTTGTCGGCACCGTCTGTTCTATCCATTTTTATTTCCGTTCGATGACGCACATCGCCAACAGAGATTTTTCCTCTGGTAGCAAGCGGCAGACTGAGGACCTTTCCTGTACGTACCTCGATCCAATGGCAAACGAGAAAGAAGAAGAGAGCCCAAAGGTTAGGGAGAATGCCGCGATGGAGATCAGGCCGCTAACCATGACCGGTTTTCTCCCGACACAATCGGCAATGCGCCCCAAAGCGTATCCGCCCGCAAAACGTCCGAGCATGTAAGCACTCCCTAGATAGCCGGCGTAGAAACCTGCTTGAGCAGGAGCGATAGCAAGTAAAAGAGAGCACGAGTTAGGACCTTTGGGAACTGTCAAATTCTTCCGCATTAAGAACAACAACAGGAACAGAGCTGATATGTTCAAGGTTGGCGCCATACCTATCAGGTAATACGGGGGTGCCCGCACCACGACAATACCCCGCATAATATATGTCAGAGTGAAGACCAATCAGAGCACTGTAATTACAAGGCGATTGAAGGCATTCCTTTTTGTCTCATTGCTTTTTCAATATAAATATCATTCACTTGATTTCAGACCCCCCCCCCCCCTTATACTAGGTGTGGCAGGATGGGTTCCTATGCATGGTAGCAGAGTAATCCGAAGTATGTACGTGTTTTTTGTCCCCTTGGAACTTTCTATGGTAACCGCTCTCCGGTTTGTTTTTCATTCTGACGTTGTTTGTATCTATCTAGGGCGCCGAACACACGATGTCTGTTCCGGGCGTCCCTCGTTATAATTAGGCTTCAGCCTCATCACTAGAAGCAGTCCGGTCGATACTGACGTGATATTGCTCACTTTGCAACAGAAGGACATAGTTAATGGAGGAACCTAGAGCGAAAAAATAATGAGGATGCGCTGAGTCGGCGCTGAAGATGGACGTATATCGATCTTGTTTCCGCGGTGTCTTCAAAACGCGGATCGCAGACCGCCTCTGGAGCGCAGGAACGCGGTTTGATATTTTCAACCGCGGCCTATAATCTCACGGATGTGGGCTTTGCCGGAAGCGGATGGAGTGCGGGGTGAAATCGCCGTTTATATTAAGCAACAGCTACTACTTCGCGCTATTCCTGCTGCTGCTACTGTTCCTCTCTTCTCCTCTGTCACTTATTCGTAGCAGTAGTTTTAGACCTACAGCAGCACCTGTAGAATAAAGAGAAGTATTGCTGCCACTACAGTTCGCTGCTATTGCCCCTCTCCTCGTTGCCCTACCAGGTACAATGTACTGCCCCCATTGATATTAGTTGTAGTACCACAATTACTACTATTTGTACTACTACTACTACTACTACTACTACTACTACTACTACTACTACTTCTACTACTACTTCTACTGCCAATACTACTACCACTACCACCACTACCAGAGGATACTCTGTGTAGCGATGAGCGTTTCCCACATGATTGTTCAGCAGGATGCGAGCTGCCAACGTCGTATTACATGAAATTGACACTGGGAAATGATAGACACGACATGGTTCGGCTAATGTGGGCGATGAAATCGCAAACGCAACAGGTAGTCGCGAGTATGGAATGCGGAGGGTACGGTAGTGATTCTTCGCAGTGCCAGCTGAGCAGCGCCACCCCCAGGTTATGGTGCCTGATAAATCGCTCGGCTTAAATGGGGCTGACCAGTGTGGCATCGTGTGAAATTGACCCGGTTGCCCCTGGAGTGCCTGCAATGCTGGCTGGCGCATGGCGCATACCGCCACTACAGGTATCACGGCAGTCCATCCTACTGGATGCTATGTAACGTACAGTTGGACTAGCAGAATAATCCTGCGTTGCAGTGTCTCAGAGTCGCCGTATCAATACGCAAGCGGGGACAGGTCCACCCCGACGGCAGTTCCGTCTCACACTAAACTTAGTTTTATTTTATTCACGGAGAAGTAACGGTTGACTCTTTTTGCAAACGGATCAATCGCCAGACCAGTGCGGGTTATCTGCGCGACGTCGAGGAGTGACCGAGAGAGAGAGCAGTGTGCACGTACCATCACGCGGACGAACGCGAGAGAGGCCGATCGGGGCATTCGAAGCCCTGCTTTCAAAGCTTAGCGAACACCTCAAACTGCCAAAGAGAGTGAAATGCGCTGTTGACGTTCAGAGCCACGTCGGTCGGCTGGAAAGCGCTCACTCAACATTAGTCACAGCGTCGAGGTTCGCGCTAGGAAACAGCAGCAGGGACAGTATGCAGCCCGCGCCGTGTTGCACTCGTGAAAAGTCGGTACGGACACCCGGTGAGCTTGGGCTCATGAAATTTTCGTTTTTTTCCATCAGCGCGTAGAAAGACAGAAGCTTCGGATATTTCGAAACACGTGTAAGAGAGCCAGGGGAGGAGCACACCCCTGCACCCGCAAAAACGTGCAAGAAAACAACTGTAACATGGGAACGGTATTTTACATTTCAGGCATGGCTTATGGTGTGCGGGGTTGGACAGCTCCGCAAAAGATGGAGTTGGGCCATCAGAGTTCGGGTTAGTCTTATTCAATCAACAAAGAGGGTGTTGCATAAAAGGCACTGCAGGCGAGGTGGGGGGTGGGGGGGGACACTTGCAGTCGTTGGTGGACACGTCCAACAACTCATAGCGCCTCGCGCTAGGTGCAAGCAATGCCTGCCGGGTCGGTGAACACCCGATATGCTCCGTCCAGGCATCGTAGGGATGCGAGTGCCTATGGGCATACGACTACTATCATGCAGGATAATAAGTGCACCTCAACCCTAAAGAGTTACACGTTTTGTGGTCCCATAACTACGTCACAGATATACAACATCACTGCATAGTAAGCAGAGTAGATATGCCTATCATACTAGATACGACAGGCCCGACGGACACATTCTATAAAAAGGAGAAAACTAACATCAGAAAGCAAAGAAACAAACCAGAGAAAAAAAATGCAAGTTGAATAAAATCATTGAACCCTGTCGTCTCCCCTCAGAAGATGTGGCGAACACTTGAAATGAACGAGTTCAAGAACATTCGTCACTACATATTAGCTACAAACAGAGTGAAACTGAGAACCAAGAGAGAAAACAGGCAAACCGAAGAACAAAGCACTCTCCAGGGAATCGCAACAGTTTGTGGGACGAGTTGCCTATCCCTACTAGGCGGTGTGCTGTCGTACTAGTCTGTCTATCGCGCCCGTCCTGCGTTCGTCAATGATACCGAGTATGCCTCAGACAGTACGAAACAAATAAAGCAGGCTCGTCATCAACTTGCGACACATGACAGGAAAACAAAACAAAAAACGCAGAGAGTCAAGCGCAGAGGGAAAAAAAGGACGAAGGAAGGCCACGTTCGAACCAGGTGCAGCAGTTGGCGACACGAGGAGCATCGATCTGTTCTACTTACTAGTCGGTCTGGTGTCTAGCTACGCTGTCTGTCATCTCCTTCCAACTCTCGTTCATCGCGGTTTCCCTTATGCTCCTCCTGTTGCGCCCCATTCCCGCACTCTCTTGGTTGGGTTTCCTTCCACTCCTCGTGCATCTCCTCACCCCCCGATTCCCTTGGGCACAACCCGCGGCGGATTCCAGGCGATGCCACCTCGCCATGAACCGTTCAACTGCCTCAAGGACCCCCCGATACCATTTCCCCGCTTTTTTCGCTGCAGTAGACTTTAGCGTGGTCTCAACTCCAGACACCAAGAGGGAGTGTTCCGTTAACCCTTCACTGGCTCGGAACATCTAATGGTCTTCGACTATGCATCTATGTCAAGTGTTAACATGTTCGCCAGTGTTCGGGTTAGTTCCGCCAGCCATGGTCCCGAAGATTATCCGACTGGGTAATAGCCCTTTGTTTTGCCGTGCCATGACCCCGCGAAAAAGAGCGGCCGTTCACGTAAGGTCGTTTCGCCACTCTCATAACGTATCATATTGAGGGCCGTCATATACGAGAGGGTGGCGTGGTCATCACAAAATCGGCGCTGGAAAAAAATGATTTACAGGAGAACATGGTGGTGGGCCGTTCGAAGCTTGGCTAAGTGATCCGGTCTGAGAGTCCAAGTCATACCCCCGTTCAGAAGGGTTTCAATTACCTCGATCTTAAGTATTCACACTTTCAGGCTGAGCCGGACGGTCGCTCTATCCTACAACTCCGGGCCGAACCATTCGAGGCATAGCCGCATGAGACGGATCCGTCGGCCAATTGTGAGCGAGATATCAGTGTTTTCGTGGATAATGCCGCCTAGGTATTATTACGGTGAAGTCTGTTTATACCTCTGGTCTGTTGCTTCGATGGCAAGGGGTAGGGCGAGGATTGTCTGGTCTGGTCTTCAACGGAGCATTGTCTCTGTGTCATGCTGCGATATTGGAAGTCCTGCTGCTGCGGAAACAGTCACAATGACTGTCGTCAAATTGGCGAACTCTCAGCCAACCCAGAGACAATTTCTACGTCATCTGCGTGCAACATGCCCCATACAGCCCTTCGCACACATACCAACGGCTCCTGCTCCCCTGTTCCGACTACTCCAGCATTACTGGATTGACCAAACTCCGTGACGACGGCTGCGTCTTTGCTGAAGCGTACCAGTACGACGTGTGCCGTAGCAGCGAATAACACGTAGAACAGTGATGGTGATAGCACGCAGCCTTGCCGCAGCTCCTGCGTAATTTGAATAATTCCGAGTGCTCGCCGTCATCCGTACGCACGCAAGCTTGTATGCCATCGTGGATACTGCAAATATTGTGAGCGACTTGGTTGATACGCCAGAGCGTGTGAGTACCCTCCACGGCTCCTCACGGTCGACATAGTCGCACGCTTTCCGTAGGTCGAAAAAACACAAGTACATGGGCGGGTTTGCTCCCTCTTCCGAGCTTTCACAACCGACGCACGACGAACTACACATATCTCGTCGATTGGGCTCGGAAGCCAGGTTGTTCTTGCGGGAGTACTCCCTCGGTCTCACAGTAGTTACTCAGGCGGCACGTGACCACTTTCAACAACACTTTGCCAGCATGGGCAACGAGCGAAATCCCTTTGAAGCTGTTGTAATCAGTTTGGTCCATCGTTTGGCGAAGGACCTTGATGATCGCATATTTTATTGCTGGAGGACTTCCGCTGTTATCTCAATGTTAGCAATGATGTTCTAAAAGCACTGAGCAAACGCGGGATGGTCGGTGTTTATTTGTTCGGCCGGTAGGGCATCTGGCTCAGTAGCTTTCCATTCGACATGCTCTTGAGTGCTTCCGCTCTTTCCTTCACATTTGGTGCATTTCCGCACGATAGTGTAAGCGGTCGCGTTGGCGAGAGTTCGATAATCGTGGGGTAGAGTTTCGGCCATTTTGTGCCCAATAGTTCGTGGTATAACCACGCCCATCGTTCGACGCGTTTCACGATTGAGGTAGCACATCTTGGCAAATATACGTTCTGAATGGAGGATCCTTAGCCCAAAGTCGTCGCGATTCCAATCTTGTTTCGAGAAATATAGTTATTGTATACTCAGTCATGAGAGTATTCATCGAGATTTGCTCTTTATTGTATGCTGAAGTCAGTTTTCGGGTGATAGATGGAGCTCCTTAAGTCAGAATACACAGGAATATACGGTAAACCACTGTTTTCGTAGAACGCCTCGTTCACGAATCCGCACCTTATCCTGCAACAACATGCTATCTTTGCCACTCAAAACCTGCTCGCTCCTCGCTTAAGTACGTTCCGATCCCACAGCAATTTTGAGGTGGTGACAATCCACTCTGGTCATTGTTCGCTGGACGTCGCTCGGGTTTGGAAAGGTACTCCTCAAATTACGCATATTGTTCTTCTCCAATTGCCTTCTGCAGCTTCGCGCACGCTGATCGGGGTGTGTTTTACACGTTTCAATGTCGAGGGTGGGCACGAAACAAGTGTCGTGCATCCTCCCTTACTGTCCTTGCTAATCCGAAGGCGGCCAAGGTTTCGGTAGACGCACACCATCCTTGTCTGCGGGGGCGACGTGGAAGTGGCAGTACCTCTTGTTCAACCGCATCAATAGTAGGCGTGGTGAAATACCCAACCATGCCAGACGTAGTGTTCGAATGTGGGTGTTCAGAATATTTGCAGATCCATGACTATCCGGGATACCGGCTTATTAAAGGTGACCGGGTTGTTATTGTGAGTGCACGTGATACCCACGTGACCACTCATTTCGAAGCCTGAGTCATCTTCGTTCCCCGTTCCTGGCCTGGGACCTATCAACAATTCCAATTCAGTATTTCGACCGCACACATCTCTTCTGACACCCTGTTTCCACTTGAAGGTGCACAAGAATAATCAGACCTCTGCGGGACCCGTTTAACGCCCACCTGGCATCCTGATCCGATTTGTACCATGTAGGCCATACCGACGTACAACAACTCTCACAGCTAAAACAACATTTAGGAGGCAGCACTTCCACTCCTTGGCAGACAGCAACTCTGCCTTGACAAGCCTTGACTGAGACAAACTGACTAGGGTCTAGTGTGGAACACTCCGCTCTACACCTTTGACAGCGCACGCTCTGCGTTGTGTGAGGGAGTGTTTTGAAGTTCATGACTGCTATGTAAATCACATCCTGGACGATAGACAATGGTCACTACAACAACACAAATATATGGTATGGCTCAACAGACGTGTCATTTGCCGTCGGTAGTGTCTATCAATAACACTTTTTCTCCAGTCTACTGTCGCCGGCAATGACTATCGACCGGCTTTCCCAATACATAGCATCGGTAGTTGCTATGAATTGACTATAATCTAATGATATTTGTTGTAGATATCCACTGGGTGTTTTACAGTCTGTTTTGGCCGGCGATGTTTATCGACGAATCGCATCTTCAACCTATTGCCATCGGCAATGTGTACAACGATGGGTACTTCCCACCATCAACGACTGTGGTAGGCCATAACTTCCGATTACTACCATCCTTGAATCTGTCGCCACTGACAGTCATCAGCGGTGGAAACGGCTCACCACCTATGTAGTCGGTAATGTGTATTGATCGACACACGTACAACGTACTCTGCTGAGCACATCAAGGTATGTGTCGTGTGTCAACAGCAAATATTATACTGAGACGTCAGTAATATAAATATTAAGTGCATGGGGCATCTTGATACCACTTGACATACGACTGTGTCACGGTATATCGTGATCGCGTGCTCCCAGCTAGGCCAATCAATGAAACAGTAAGCATGGGCGTTTCGATAATTATTAAATACTATCTCAAGCGTTTTAATTAACGTGGTCTTCGATCCTGGACAACATATGATCTGATTCAGCAATGTTAAGGACCATATTTGGTGCAACGAACGCATATACTGCTGTCGGCAAAAATGGCTATCGATTATTACCGTCTCCAATTTCTCGTGACTGACAATGCCGCCATAGATAGACTGACAACTCACTCCATTGCGGATAGGAATGGCAGGCAATGGACACGCTTCACAGCCCATAGTCGTTGGCAATATATACCGAGGAATTTCCTCCCTTGTCTGTTATCACTGCCGTTGTCTACTAGCATACTTCCCCTCATCCATTGTCGCTGGCAATACATACATCAATATATTTTACTCTTGCATGAGGTCGCGAGCAAGATGTGTAGAAATAATTCCCCCTCGATGGCAATATCTATTAATAGATCCCCCGTCGTCTGTCGTCGCTGGCAGTACACATCGACATGTTGTACTCTCGCACAATGCTGGCTATTTCTCGATATAGGATTTCCTCTTAACTTTTGTCTCTGGGAAAATATGTCGCTGGACGTTTCCCTCATCTATTGTTGTTGGCAACAGACCGTGGTGTGCGTCATTGTTTAGGATGCGTTAGAACCTATATACAGTCGTGTTGAAGGTACGTGCAATCCGAAATCCCTTGGACGTACGCGCGATTCCGCCGTGTCTCGTCTACAGCAGTCCTACGAATATTGATTTGTGGACTTGTGCTGTATTGCAGTTATCTGGTAGACCCATTTGCGAGGGATATATATTATTATTTGTCTCGCCGATTAGAGTTATTTCAACTTCAGTTGAACTGCATCACCCTACGCCTGTATCGCGCAGTTGGAGCAGCTTTCCACAGGCTTCTCTATCTTCTCCTCATCGCGACGGTGTTGTATTTCCTCCGGGCGTAGGAGCCTCATGTCGGCGTCGGCAGTGCCAAACACCTCATCAACGTGAACATGTGATACGTATTCAGAGCATTGTTCGTACGTCGAATGCCATCCGCAACGTGTATTGATTTTTTGTGAGGCAGATGCAGCGTTTGTTCGCTTTCAGGGAAGGCCGGCTGACGTTCAGTCTTCTAAAAAAACGCGCATCCTGCACCGACGAGAAGGCGGACGCCATCGAAACTTTCTCCAGCTGGCTGGGGGCCTATCGTCATCATTGCCATAATTGCCGACCAACAGTTGGAGCTTGTTTTTAAAACATGTACCAGATATATATACACGGAGCTCTGCACGGAGCTAGTAGTCGTCCGCCACAGCTAGGAAACTCGGAATACCGGCTAAGGACTACGAGTACCGTGCCAGTTGTGCAAGTCGTGACGATCCAACTCAATTAAGTTACATTCTCACGAAACGTCAATCACTTGTGTACTTTTGATAGTACTGGCACGTATTCGGCCGGGCCCATGTAACATATTTCACGACCACGAGCCACAGTCATCATTCGACGGCGACGGCGGGCTAAAAGCAAGAGCTCACAGATGTCGGGGTAGCCCCGTCAATCAGTAGCGATGGCGTGGCTATGGCAAACACGGCTGTTCCGACGACCCTAACGCAAGTCTCGTCGAAGAAAATTCAACTCGCGGGGGTGACTTACTACGGGTGTGGACTATTTGTTTAGGTCACGGCTATTCAGCTGTAGACAACAAGCAGGGGGGGGGGGGGTGAGAAGGCTAGCCCCTGTACCTCTGCAGATGGTTATTACCTTGTTCCGATACGTCGGGAGAGCGGAAGGTACAGAGCATCAGGACATATATGTTTTCTATCGATGGTGGTAAGTGTAGGCAATGATGATGCGATGCCTGTCGTAATCTGTGGTGGATAAGCCATCTTTGTTGATTGCAATTTGTTTAATGTTCAAAGCGCGCGTTTGGCTGGCACAGGTTGCCAATGTGATGCCCCGTCTTCATTTATATATTCTGGCCATTTGACGCTGTGAATTTCAATATCCACATCTGTGTGTCTGGCTGACTACCTACGTTGCAAATAATGCTTGATGGGCGAAAGCCGAAGACAAGGCGAAATACACTTTTGGCGAATTACGCATGATGCTCGATCAATCACGATAGGTGGGGATTGGTTGTAATGTTGCCTCTTGGTGGCGCATCATAGTAAAGTGTGTCAATGACGGGCGCAGGCTTTCCCGAAACATACGCACGTAGATTCATTGAGTAGGGAGGACAGAATAGGAGGCGCAAGTGGAAGGTTGAGCGGTCACTACGCCGCACGGTCGGCAAACTGTATTACTGCTGTGCTCTACATTCTATGCTTGCAATAGGTGATTGTATGACAAAAAAAAGAACGATTCCATTACCACCTTTGGAGGGTTTCTGTTATGATGTCGGCAACCAAGGCGTGCGCGGCCAACCAATAGGTACGCCGGTGTGGTGAGTCTGAAAAAAACCCCACAATCGCGTCGCCTAATTTGAGGCACCCTCCAGAAGGAAATATATATTACCTTCCAGCGGGTGTTGACGGGGAACCGATTTGCCACGTTTAGCCGATTGGCCACGTGGTGTGTGTATTCATCTTGGTTCCGGCTGAGCTTTGATTGGTTTCGCGATCACGCCGTATGAAGTAGACATTTTTTTTTCGCCTCCATATACGTAGAATACACTTATGTGAGTCGCAGCCACAGTTGGTTTATTCATGATGGTTGCGCCAAGAAAATAATGATATAAAAAATAAAATCGCCATTTTTACGACTTCAAACCCAATACTCGTACAGTAGAATGGAGTCGTTCTACAATGGAGGTTCACTCGAATTTTTCTGAGGCTCTTCGCTTGAGGAGCATGCCTCATCCAAACACTGACACTCCAGCGAAAATCATATTGCTTCCCGATGAATAGCCCCATGGCATATTAAGTATATGAAAAACATTTTTTCGAAAAATATTTGCATTCCGACGATTTTTGGTCAACGAACCCCGCCGATACCTAACTGTCTCGAGCGGAAATGTGCTATATTTATCCTAGGACGGGTTTATACCGGTTTAAGGTTTTGACGTTGTGTAGAAATTGATTTGCACAGGGATCGCCTGCTAATAATATTGTGCGTACGCATATTGTTTTCCACGCGAGCCGACGAGAGAGAAAACGCCAGTCTCGTCGTGAACCAAACGCAAGTCACGAGAGAGGGAGAGCTGAGAAGATTATCAAATACGTCCAAGGATAGGCCGGGAGGGAGG
>JBBMHQ010126300.1:0-20046 GCA_037834295.1 Postelsia palmaeformis
AGGAGGGAGAAGAGCCTACTTAGTGACCCCGGATCTGAGTTACGACTGAAGAGGGAGAGAGAGAAGAAGGGCGAAGTAGATAATGAATGGGATGGAAAAAAAAAAAAAGTTACATAATATATTGTAGTCTACATATTGGCGTCCCCGGTGGCTTGATGGGTAGTCCGCGCGCCTGTCAGGATAATTTTCGGGGGTTCAAGTCCCACCGAGTGCATGCTCAGGGGCTCTTTCTTCCATAAAATAAATTGATTAGCGGAAAGCGCGAGAGCGTGAGTTAGCTAAAATTCGATGAAAATCGACTAGCAGTGGAAATGCAGAACCCTATACGCGATAAATAATAAAGGCACGTACCGGGGGGGAGAAGGGTAGACACCTGCGACCACGGCTTGTCCAGAAGGGCGTAGAGGGTAACACCTCCTACGAACTAGGCTGGAAGGTGAAAGTGATGATTGAAAAAAATAAATAAAAAAGATTGACATACACCTTACACATACGAACCAACCTAATTTAAGCAACCGCCAGGAAGACGGAAGCCCTTCTTATTGGTTACATCATGGACTACCATCATAATAGAAGGAGTATATATGTGCCTTTGCAATAAATAACGTTACAGCAAAATTAAAAAGCGACAAACTGGAACAAAACCCCCCTCCCCCCCCAAAAAAAAGGAAAACTAACTGTTCCGTCCATAGAGTAATAACCTACAGTAGTAGACGCACCACCGCCGTAGACACCCATATCTTGTAGGCTCTTATCATGACCCCTCATACCTAAACCTTTACTCGTATGAACAACAGAGACAAATAACTTTAGTTAATCCGGAGACCTCATTTAGGTGCCACCTCGAGCCATATCAACTGCAATTCAGATATCTCAAAAATAACAGCAACAACAAAAAAATCAGTTCATTCCCCCGAAAAATGAAAATTTGCACTCGACGTCGACATACCAGGTGATGAAGTAGATTTAATAACAGCCGCAAAAAGTCGAATTTCATACCAGGTACCAAATTATAGATGGATATATAATCACCATTATAAATCCCATAAATAATGAGTAGTGAATCATCAAGTTTCAGGAATACCGATGTCTGATTTAGATAGATGATACTTCGAACCACATCAAATACAATCCAGACATCACAGCAGCAGCAGTATCTACAGCAGCAGCTCATTCCTCGAAATGTTACTCCCAGTTAGAACCCGCCCATACAAAAATTGAACAATATTCAATCAATATTATTTGTAAAATGATGAGATTCCAACATGTTGCAAGACCCTGTTACTGTCCCCTGTTCGGGTTATTACATATAGTATCAGTGCGCAGAATGAATATTTAATTGTCCTGTTGACCTAGGTATAGCATCCAGGGGAGTCAGCCTAATAGCTACCAGGTATATCCTTGACAAGGAAATAAATATAGAATACGCGCGAAAGGCTTATCATATAATTTGTAAAATTCGGTCAAAAATGGGGTCTAGACGAAAGGTATCACGCAGCTTGCAAAGCTAAGTATCAACTATTTCATCAGTCGAACTCACAGCTGACGTATTTCGTTTTGTTTTTTTTAATGGCGACGACAGCAGGACATGGGTCGTTGGTCGTGAGTTCGAATGTCACGTCCACCATGAAATCGCTTTTTAAAGAAAGTGAATTTCCTCGCGTCAAAAATCTGAAAAATGCTTCTGGATCCCCAGAAACTGGAACCGCGTGTGGTGGCGCGTCGAGCCGTAACATCCGGTCCGTTCCAGGGGGGGAGAGTGCCATGAGGCTTAGGTTGGGTAGGCGATTAATTCACCTTTTACCTCTAGCCCAACGGACTAAGACCTTCACATTAGATCAAGATCGTGTAAGACCAAGAATGCTTCCAACGACGAAACACTAACAAAAAACAAAAAACGTCGTCAGCTGTGAGTTCGACTGATTAACTATTAATAGTTGATACCAGTCCGACAAAAAATTCAAGCCACTTTCGGGATACAAAAAATATAAGCAACATCCGCAGCAGAGACTATGGGGTACAGTTGTCGTATACCTAACACTCATTAATACTAGTATCACCATGGAGATAAGCGAAACCGTTGAAAAATCCGTTGTGTGACCCGGGGATGGTTAGAAATCACCCCCCCCTAGATTCTCGGAATTTCGCGCAATTTTTTCCAGTAAGGTTTTTTTTTTTAGGTTTACCGAGCTCTCCCAGGTCGAAAAAATGACTTTATTTACATTCGTTTTTACTATTGTATTTTTGGTACTTTTAGCCACCTGAAGAACTGCTCATTGCGATGTTTA
Source organism: Postelsia palmaeformis (assembly GCA_037834295.1). Taxonomy (NCBI): domain Eukaryota; class Phaeophyceae; order Laminariales; family Laminariaceae; genus Postelsia; species Postelsia palmaeformis. The sequence goes on from JBBMHQ010126300.1 coordinate 2,289, forward strand.
TAATACATCATTGCTCTCAACCGGTGGAAACCCAAAAGTTACTCCGAGTACTACTTGGTTGTGTCGACATACACAAAGCGAAAAAAAAAATGAAACAAAAAAGTGTCACAAAAAAAAAGGGAGCTTGTGGTGATGCCAGGAATCCAACTCACGGCATGTGTTTCATTGTTGTTCTTTCGGTAGTTTTCTCCAAGTCCGAAAGTTACCTATACGGTTTGTAAGACTGGTACTCAGTTTTGCAAGCTGCGTAATACGTTTCATCTCTAGTCCATATTTACCAAATGCTACTGCCCCCAGCTCTCGAGAAGAATAGCAGACTAGACACGTAAAACCGTGTGTAGCATACATTTATGGCTGTTATATCTCTTCGCCGAAGGATGCCGACGTCTGGATATCACGTCTTAATGTGACATGCATCTATGGTGCGTCGCTGTTGCATGCATGATGCCTCATGCGCGGTGCTGTCGCGTTGAATCATGGAACACTACTGATATGACCAAGGTCGGGAGACGTGTATCCCTGGACAAATTTGCCTGTCAAGCCGGTACTCGTTGGTACTCACGTGTGTTGTTCGCATAGAGATAGAAGAAGTGCAGCTTTATTCCTTTCGTACACGCGGAGACTGAGACCCCTGGTTTTCCATCTAAGATACGCCTCTCAAGTACTACAAATACGATCCTAATACTTGAACCAAGGTAATTACCGGGCTTTCAGCCTCATGCGAGGTAGTATCATAACACTAGCCCACTCTGATGAGCCGTGTATGAAGAACTATGTGAAATTCATGGAAACTCCCATTTCGCGAACTAGATCATGAGTCGAAGCTGCGGCTCCTCAAAACGCACTCCCACGCCTTTGAACGGCGAGGCGACGAAGCCGACAAGGTGCATCAAAACAGAAAAAAGAAAGGAAGGCCTAGTCTCAAGGGGCAATAATAAATCGTCAACGAAAGCCATCGCCATACCACCCGCAACAGGGGGGGGGCGAGGAAGTTTCATGGAGAAGTGGAAAGTGAATACTGTATCAAAAAAGACGGTAGGTCGGGCTGGGGCATCATGTTGATAAAGTAGTGTCCAGTGAGTGCCGGGGAGCTATCGCGGCGAACCAAGTTGACAGCAAGCAGGTGAGTACATATAGTATTACATCACGGCATTGGTGCCGCAAACAACCGCAATGTTTACTGCTGCTGTGCTTGTGATAGCGAACACTCAGAAGAGCGGAACTCTAACATTTTATAACGACCGGTACACGCATGATTATTCAGGAATCAAGCGCATAGAGAACCTCAGCAGCTGCACCAACATTCGAACACTGAAGTTATGCGGCAACCAGGTGCGATATGGGGCCCGAAAGCTGGCGGAAAACACAATTTTCCTGTCGCAGAACAGGCATGATCTTCGCTCAACGACTCAACAACGGTCGAGTTCGTTGGTCGGTTAGTATGATCAATACGGCGTGCACCGTGGATGGGTAGCATAATATTAGCAGATGAAGAGGAGACGAGAAGTTCGATTCAGGCGTGCACAAAGAGTATGATGGAGGAGAAAAAAATAAGTTTGTTGCAGGTGCTTGGTCGGACGAATTGGCCGATTTTGTCGTTCACACCGACGTTTCGGTTTCCATGCGCGACTTTTTTTCTGTTCTTGAATCATCACTCTCACTTTCCAGCCTAAATCGTAGGAGGTTTTACCCTCGAGGATCTTTTGGAGAAGCCGTGGTCACAGTTGTCTACCCTTCTCCCCCCCGGTACGTGCCTTTATTTTATGTTGCGCAAAGGGTTCAGCATTCCCACTGCTCGTCGATTTTCATCGAGTGTAGCTTATTCACGCTCTCGCGCTTTCCGCCAATAAATTCGTTTTTATGCAAGAAAAATCCCCTGAGCATATACTCGGGGAGACTTGAACCCACGAAATTGATCTTGATAGGCGCGCGGACTACCTACTAAGCCACCGGGGACGCCGGCTGTATGGAAGCCAAAAAATCTGAATTATTATTGTTTTAAAATCCTTCAGATTCGAGAGATTTGTGGGCTGGAGGGACTGTTGTCACTGGAGCGTTTGGATCTCTCTTCCAACCGTATCAAACGAATAGGTAAGAGATCGCGTTGGTCGCATGGCATTTCACACATGGCTTGCTTCTCCAGCATATTTCTGCAGTGCAGGTCAGATAGAGCTGTGCAACCAGCGCAGAACCACGTACCTAGAATCTACTCAAACACAAGACGAGAAGGAAAAACGTCAGCGGTGTTCCTCTGCATAGTCTAAACGCGCTGGAGTGCGGTCTCGCGTGGCTGTATGCCTCCCATATCGGTGCTGCGTTACTTCGCTGGTGGTCTGACGGATGGATGCGCTGAGTATGACAAACGAGAGTATTGTTGCCGTGTCACACAACCTGATCTGCAGGGAAGTTGGAGCATCTGGCGAGCTTGCAGTCTTTGGATCTAAAGGTAAGAGTTAGTATTGACACATTCCTGGAAACATGCTACTCATAACTCAAGTACTGCTGCGAGCGAGAATTCGAGTGAAGGCAAGGCCGTACTGTTTGCATTGCGTCAACGCCGCGATCGCGTTAACCAATGTACTCTGCAACGCACAGCGCTTCATATGTCACCTTCGTTTTTTCCAGTGGCTAGCCAAGCTACACGAAAAATCGTCGTTAGCGGCAGCTCTGATGATACACCCACGGGGAACAGAGTAGGAAGAGGCTTATCCCCTTCAGTTGCTATTGTAGGCAATTGTAGGCGATACCATAGCGAAGCGATAAATGGAATATTAGACCTAGCCTTCCTACCAACAACCGTCAAACGCTTGTATCCACCTGCGCACGCACCGTCCACGTGATCACAGGGGAACCAAATAGAGAATGTTGATGATGTGAAGACGCTCAGTCCGGTGAGCTATGTCGGTCTCACATGCACATCGATGATAGCCTTCCAGCAGTCAAACCGTCGAAACGAGCCTGGCGCTGGAACCTGATTCTGAAACATGCGCGGTTGTTTTGAAATGTGTGCATAGATCGTCCGACGGTCAATGATACCGTCCTTGATTTAAATTGTTTCATTATCCACGGAGTTTCAACCATGCCAGTACTTGACGGAAAGGAACACGAAACGTGTACGGCGTACAGAGGTACTTCCTGCTTCTGGGTTCTACCGGCCTTTTACCGCTTACGACGAAACCTGTCGACGGTCGTGAAATGCCTCTTACCCATCCGCATCCGTAACCGTTTCATTACGTACATGGGCCACACCTCTGGCTTCTGCTCCGCTTCAGCTGCCAAACTTAAGGCGATTTTTTCTCCAGGGTTATCAAGGCGACAAGAAGAACCCAGGTTTGTCCTTCGCACCAACACCCAATTTCCAACCAAAGCGCTTCTGGGAGAGCTATTGGTGACGTTACAAGGCTCACCCTGGGTGGGTAGTTGGTTGATATTTTACAAGTAGCTCCAGGGTCCAATACCTTAAGAAGTGGCGTCGTCGCCATGACACGGGGTTTGACCCCGTGCGGTCGCTGGTTCGATCCTCACCGCACACATTCGAATAATTCCATATAAAAAGGGGATTTCCCCCATGTCAATAGTCTGACAATTACTCTCCGTGAATGTAGCGCAGCTTAGATTCTGGGTGTGCCCTACACCGTGAACGGAAATTAGGCAGTGGATACACCTTCAAAAATACCCATTAAAAAAAGGGAAAAAATCGTGCCGTTCCAAGGAGAGGAGAGTTGTTGATATATTGCCATGCGCGAATATTCAGTTAAATTTTGCAAGTAGTTGAAGCGTCTAATCGTGGCACCTTGTCAATCAAAGGATACCGCAAGCGTTTCGCTAACCCGAAAAATCATAACGCTTTTCATTTCAGCGTGCCACCACCCATCCTACTATACCATCGTCACACGTCTTCTCCCTCGGTTGGACACGCTGGATGGTGAAAGCCTTAACCTCAGGAAGGTGAGAGGCGCCGTTTGAACATGCCTGTCGAATGTACACGTACATACTTCTACCAAGTATGGTCGTCATTTAAAGTCGATGCAACACGCATGCCACATATTCCTGGGAGTAACTGTTCATGCTGATTCCTCTCGTTGCTCGTTGCCGTGCATACCGCTAGTTCTGCAGTGGGGTATATGTTTACTGTAGTATCTTGGATATCTTGATGAAGTGATGGAGGCAATCGGGGTCATGTGCGTTGATACGCTCGCTTGTTGGTTTATGCTTTCACCGAAGAGGCCGTTTGCATTGAGACGCCCACATCTTTATTTATGCTCACGTCGAAATACCGGAAGGAAAATTGCTCGTGTTGAAAATGAACGTTTGCAGTGCATGGTGGATGCGGTCTTGGACAGCGCGAAGCCGGGTGACGAGGCTTTGAAATCACCTCAACGCGAACGGTGGTGCAAAGGTTAGATACACGTCGACTGACACTTTTAGTCGACCGTCACTTTCATATCCTGACTCAGTTTTGAATGGGTCATATCGACTTCTAAAACAAACAACGGCAATTCCTCAGCTTAAACCAGTCACTGGTCTATCTGCACGACCGTGCTCGGTTCAACCATCAACAGGTCGGATATCGACGGTGCCCGATATTTGATTGCGTGATTGATTGACTGATTGATTGATTGATTGATTGATGCTGGTATGACCAAGAGGGCGTACGAGTGCGTGTTTGGCAAGTATGCAGTGGGCAGCTGTTTCCGTCGGAACAAGTAAGCACCAGACGTGGTACTGTAGTAGAGTATTATTTGCCGCTCGGCACAATCAGGCAGCACACTATAAATGCAAACCACGTCGTCAAACTATGCATCCTCGATAGGGTTTGACTGGACACCGGAACCCGTGAACGCTGTGATCGAGGAGGATCTGCGAGTTGAACTAGATGCAATTCGCGGTGAGTATTAGCAGTATTCTGTGCCAATATGACGGTTTATGCATCCCCCTTGAATTACAGAGCGACCAGAAGATCGAACTATCTATTCCACTGCGAAGGTATTCGCTAGCGTCAAACAGAGGTTTATGACAGCGACCGAGAAACGCTCTGCTTGGATTTTCGCGGCAGTGAAGGTCGGCGTTTGTCTCGTGAAACGTTTTCAGTTTGTCCTTCTGCATACCATCCTTCTTCCAGTCGACGTTTCGCACAATACAGCAATGCCCCATGTGTGGGTATGGCGGTGTGATATATCTCATCACTCATCTTTCACGCTTGTTACTGTGAATTTTGATCACGTGCGCCCCCACAAACTTCTGCTTGCTCGACAGATTTGCTGCACGATTGCTCAAGTTTGAACCGGCGAGCTGGAAATGCTCTCAAAGAGTTCTGAGTGTATATATATATATATATATATATATTATTCGGTTCATCTTTGAATGGTACTAAAAATAGGCGCATCCTGTGCTCTCACGTCGTCCACGTACCATGTTCAAGTTCGCATGGTTGTGCTACACAATGCAGCAAACGTCAATGCATCATCCCGTATTGGTTCAAATCTGTATATAGTATAGTTCGAACTGTCATTGCACGGCCAAGGAACGGGGTTGGCGTACTAATTCTGTAAGTGTGTTTACTCGTAACCATTTGTCGTAGTTGGTCGGGTTTGTATTATCAGAGATTATGGATACCGCAATATTTGTGGTCTCTGTTCTACACATCGTCGCGGTGCTTACTGGTGGTAAAAATAGCAGGAAGCAGATGGAAAGATAAGAGACACAGGACTTGATAGCGGTTGATGATTTGTGTTGATGTGTCGGGGGGGGGAGTGTGCGCCCGTAGTAACCATGAAGTGCCCAACACGGGACTGCCGGTTCAGTAGAATCCATGCCGCCGGCGCATGATTTGAAAGAAACAGCTCCTTACGAATGCACAAAATAAGCAATAATCGGGATACATATCTAATGCACGGAAGAAAAGGAAAGTTCTCTTCGCCTGCGCTTTAGCTGCTGTTGTTATCATATTAACTAATCGCCACAACACAACGCAGTTTGTGGTCGTAGGACAGGCTCCAAAAACTCTGGAGTGGAAGAATAATACACATGATAACTGAAGCGCATCTACACCCCACAATACAAAACAAGAAAAGAGGCCCGCGCATGGACGTATCAGGTGTATGCGGTGTTCAGAGCTATTGCCAAACAAATTTTGCATTATTTGAATTATTTGAAATTACGAAAATTTCCCCTGTAGGCCAGCGTGCGTAGGAGATAAAGTTTCAGTTGTAAGCTAGCGTGCGTAGGAGGTTATTCTCAACTTGAAAATAGACTTGACGAGTTTTTCCGCTTGCCTCGGGCGAGCGATTGAGTACGGCAGCCGCACTTAAATGGGATGAATTCGTGTCTAGAGATATTCACCGCACTTTTTCCGGTGGCCTCGGGCGAGCGATTGTGCTGCTCGACCCGTCACTCCGATAGGGATGCTGGAAGTCAACTCTGATAACTCCACACGCATGGCATCCGATGAGGTGTGGTTTGGACCATGGCGATAACCTCCGCGAGGGTTTCGACCTGATGCGTGCGACATGGGCGTAGCCTCGGGCGAGCGATTGCTGCTGCTCGACCCGTCACCCCGGTTGGGATGCTGGAAGTCAACTTTGATAACTCCTGACACAGGACACCCGATGAGTTTCGAAATAGTGTTCATGCCGAAATAATTTCCCACTCGAAAATGTGATCCACGAAGAATTTTCTGCTGGCCCCCGGCGAGCGATGGAGTGCGGCAGCCGCACTTAAATGGGATGAATTCGTGTCTAGAGATTTTCACCACACTTTTTCCGCTGGCCTCGGGCGAGCGATTATGCTGCTCGACCCGTCACTCCGATAGGGATGCTGGAAGTCAACTCTGGTAACTCCACACATAGGGTACCCGATGAGGTGTGGTTTGGACCGTGGCGATCTCCTCCGCGAGGGTTTCGACCTGATGCGTGCGACATGGGCGTAGCCCCGAGCGAGCGATTGCTGCTGCTCGACCCGTCACCCCGATTGGGATGCTGGCAGTCAACTTGGATAACTTCACACACAGGGCACCCGATGAGTTTCGAAATAGTGTTCATGCCGAAATAATTTTCCACTTGAAAATAGACTCGACAAAAAGTTTTTCCGCTGGCCTCGGGCGAGCGATTGCTGCTGCTCGATCCATCACCCCGATTGGGATGCTGGAAGTCAACTCTGATAATTACGCACACAGGGTACCCGATGATGTGTGGTTTGGACCATGACGATCGCCTCCGCGAGGGCTTCGACCTGATGCGTGCGACATGGGCGTAGCCGTTCCGAAAGAAAGTTGTCCGTAGGCGACCATAGAGTGACCCTGATCGGACAGACAGACAACTTTTCTGAATCCGTTCTAAAGACCATAGGTGTACCACTTGTGGGATATTTCGGACTCGAGTGCTCGTCGAGGGATCAATTCTCCGATACAAGCTATATCCCGTCAACCGGCTGGTTGGTCTGTTATGGGTGAGAACGCTCGAACTATTCTGCGGACACATTATACAATGGATCCGTCGTCACTGCGATCAGTGGTGCCTCTCAGGAGGCACGTTGCAATCGGTGCATGGGACAAGATAATATGCGCCCGCCCCAAGAAGAATATGGCGGCTAACCCTATCTAGCCTGCACACGGTGAGCACCAATGCACCAATACAATCACGGTCAAAAACATTACAACATACAGCACCGTCTCGTCACTTGGCCAGAGATGCCCGCGACTCAACCTGTTTGGTTGTGATTGTTCACAAACGCAGTGAGTGCGGTGGTTACGGTCCCGGTTGGCGCTGTTTGATGGTTGGAAATCACCAATGCCACCCCCTGGCCTGTGAGAGCACGATATTTCTCCATCGTATTCTGTCACGTTTCCTGAGCGTACTGCGACGCTGCAGCCATGCCGCAATGTTTGATATTTAACCCGGACTTGAACAAGATTTGCGCAGCCAAGTCGAATAATCACGCTATATTTAGAGTCCACTCCCACAATCTACAGAGAACACCAGCCTACACGAGAAAACGGCAACTACCAGCACGACTAGATCAAATTCAAAGCCTTGCACTATATGCCCTGCTATCCCCCTTCCTGGGATCTCACGCAAGCAGGTCGTTTACGTCGGCATCACCGAATTCTTCTTCCCCTCTACCTGTAGAACAAGACAAACGATACGCGACGAAGGAGCCGTTGGTCGAAAATATACGTAAAAACCTACCAGGTATACGCGAGCAGAGACCACTGCATGTCATGATGTATCCGCGCAAGTTTTCCTCTTGCAGCCACCGGTTTACCGCTTGTTGTCGGGTGTGGTGACGAACAACTGACTGCGAAGCTATATGCACTATTCATGTTGCAAAGAAGGTAGACTCTACGCAGAAGCCATGAAGCAAATCGACAATAACCAATATCACCAGTGTAGAGATCAGGCGATTTCCGTTCGCGTCTGATGATCCTCACCGCAATACACGGCGGCCGAACAAATGGATGGCACGCGCTATTAATATATTGAAACCACAAACATCGACCGATCGACGAGTTTTGTTCGCAGTCTCGAAACGGCCGATTTGTGCTTAAACTCGACCGATAGTGACTACGGCCTACCTCGTTCCGCCTCTCTCCCATCTTGTTCGACGCCATGCGCCTTCAAAGCGTGACCTGAAAATCCACTCCCAGATCCAGGCCTCACACCCAGTCTATGCTCAGACCGTCGTCTATCTCCAGAGGACCATCCCTTGCTTTGCCCATGAGCTGGCGTGGACCCCACGGGGCTGACCCCCTGTATTGGACCACATGGAATGACAAAATAATCAGAAGCGTTTCTTGGGGTACACCTGATACCTACACAGCCATGTGATACCTGTTTGCACACGGCACAACCTATGATTCTTTCTAAGAAGCTACGCGCATTATGGTGGCTGTACACAACATATTTTGGACGATCTCAGGGCATTGTATACCAAAGACAATCTTTTACAATTTCGTAACTCCTCCCACGTGAAAACGCTCACTCGCCACTCTAAAGCATACGAATGGTACATGGTATGCCAAGCAAGGCTTGAGTGAGTCCAGAACCCTTCCGCCCGCGCTTACCTCTGCAACACTGACGCTCGGGCTCCTCGCAGGAGTGCTCCTGTCCAAGCGCGCCAACTTGTGCTGATACTGTTGAAACGGTCGGTCATGATCTCGGCAAATCGCAACCAAGTAGCGAAGACCTAAAACGAGCGAATATACACGAAGTAGATGCATCTGGCTTGTCAGACATTCCCACTGGGGTTAAGTGTCGTGCTCGAATGTACCGGTACTTTATCTGCCTCTGCAGACGTTCCCGCTGAGATTAACTGCTGTGCTAGTACTGTCCATCTGAGACTTGAGGGAGCGTGGCTGACTCTGTACAGCACCGCCACCGATATGGTGCGCCATCGTCAGCATTGTTGCCAAAGTACTGTACCACGTTCGTGGAACGTGCTCCTACGATGAGGTTGTCTTTCGCAAGATGGAACGTCAGTATTCGTTGCAGAAGCACTAAATCTACCACTTGTACGTTGGTTACCATCACTGTCAGTGTTCGTTAGAGTACTTTGGCTGTGCCGTTGCTCGGGAAAACGTGACGAGCGCTTACTTACATTCCAAATTGTCCGGATAATCGATGTGAATCTTCTCGTATAGCTCGAGTGCCATTTGATTGTTGCCCATTCGACGAAAGCAGCTAGTTACCATAAGGCGCCATTTCACCTTCGAAAAACGAGACGAGGGGACGGGGGTGGGTCACAGTCTTGCTCCTGTGAGACTAATCGTGGTGAACAACTACCGTAGTAATAAATAGCGTTAAAGCTCGGATGTTTGACACGATAGTTGCATCGGATGCTACTAGAGCACTAGAAAAGTCGGCACCCAAGACACTATTATGGGGAAGGCTTGAAACGTTGGCATTGATTCACCTTCGACAAGGGATATACCAGGAAGACGGTACCAACTCCGACAGCAGCAACCTGGCATGGTACGTTTCGGAGTGGGGGGAGGCTACAACATCTCACCTCGGTTGGCTGTATCTGTGCTGCAGTTTCGAAGTAATGTATCGCTTTCTCGTAGAGCTCGCTCTTGACATACCAAACACCCAGCCACGATATAACATCCAGGTTGACAGGGTAGTGTCGATAGCTGCTCAAAAGTCGATGTCAGAACGCGATTTGGCAGATTCGGGCGTGAAATACTCCGTAACATGGCGCCCCCTGTATCACCCAGTGTTCCTCCGTTAGAATAAGTGTATCGTGGATGGCGGCGATCTACCGAAAACGGATATGTATCCACACGTTAGAAGGACGACTGAAATCTTATACGAGCCGTGTTTGGGGGAATTGAGGTGATGCAATGTCTAACGTATGTCACCATCAATTTCACAAACGCAGCGGTGAACCGACCTCTCTTTGTGATAGAAGTATGCCTGGCTGTCGTCGTCCTCTTTGTTCGCGATATGTCCCATACGACTCAATATTCCGGGGTCGCTCGGCACCCGTGCGAGTAAGATGTTGAACCATTTCGACGCCTGTGGAAGGTTTTCCATGTGCACCTGACACCCGTGGAAGAAGGAGGGAGAGAAATGTCAAGCTTGGGGCATGTCAAGATACTCTATATCAACTGAACTATTACACCATTGATAGCAAGTAAAGCCTTGCCGATGCTGTAGCCCGCTGTGGAGTTAAACCGTTTACCTCAGGTAAATCTCACGCAAGAGGTAAGAGTTACCAGAAAAAACGAGACGCCACAACCGCTCAAAGTCATGCTCCCATATTGATATTAGCATAATGAAGTTCCGTCCTACCTCGTACAAGTTTGCGATGTGATATATAACCTCCGTGTTGTTCGGGATGATCGTGTGAAGCTTCTCAAACGCTTGAAGAGAGTCGCCTGGCAGACCCAAGTGCATGTTCACCAGGCCCAGGTTGTATATCGCCTCCACGCAGTCCACCTATGAGTACGAGGATAGCATCACGGTCCGAAACCGCGCTTAACAGTCACTGAGAGCAGATGTAAGCTGGAGGCCCACAAAACGTTGAAGCGTTCGCTGTATCATGTCGGAAATGCAGGGTGTTGTGGATGAGGAAACCACCGAGACGCTTGCAATACACGCAATGGCTGATGAACGCATTTAGCTTCATCTCCAGACATACTCATGCTTTCGCTGCACTGGGGGGTGGGGGTATGCCGTATGTCGCTGAGTATTTTGGTGGTGTGTACAGCTACAGTACGATACATACGCCCCTATCAGCGGGCGTTAGCCTCCAGGACAAGTTGAAGTCCAACCTCATCTACACCTATAACGTGGGATCTCGGTACAACTGCTCACCTCCACCCCGATGGCCTCGAGGAAGATTTCTTTAGCGCGTCCATACTCCTTGGACATGAATAAGCAGTTGCCTTTGTTGACCAGAGCCTTGGCATTGTACCGGTTATGCCGGATGGCCATATCTGCGTACAAATCCGCACTCTTGAACTCGCCTACGAGTCCAAAAAGGTCGAATTGTGGAGGAGGGCAAACCTATCAGAGATCACATATCAACGCGCCTCGCGTGTATGCACCTTCGAACCTATCAGAGTAAATCTGAGTAGACGCCGTACCCGACGTGACGTCAGACTTGAACAACTCCAAGGGGGTATTTTCATGTTCTTGTTGGAGATCGGAAAAGTGCATCAACGCCTCATCAATGATACGGGAAACGAAATTGTCAAGTCGGGGGGAAGGGGGGTACTCATTGTCATGGATGACCGTAGTCGTATGAATCGAGGGGGGGGTCTATCAATAGCAGGCACGGAGGCGGCTCATACCATAACTACTTCAAACGATGACAGCGTTCAGCATATTTTCAGCATGGATATGATTATTAGGCTTAGCTTCCACTCTACTTTGGAATGCGTCAATTATTTTGTGTACTGTCAACTTCACCGATAGGCGTGCCTGCTAGACGCTGCAATCGAAGCAGGCAAAAATCAATCCGACTAGGTTTCTTCATGGATTTCGTGGCTGGATGACGTGATGTGTGACGTCAAGAGGAAAATAATCCTACCCTCAAGGAAGTAGATGAAAGCAAGGTTGGTGGCCGCCATAGCTTTTAGGTGCTGATCCTTCTTCTCAAACGCTTTCAGGTGCTCGATCGCCTGTGTGCCAGGTGTAGCGCATGTAAAAGAGGGCAATGAAATACTTAGCAGATGGCAATTTTATGAAGGGCTAGTACGCCGATGATAGGCCCAACCAGCTTCAGCAAGGTACATAAAGTGTGTAGGAAGATTTTGCCTTATGACGTACGTATCCTGTGAGGAAACTAGCTCCACAGCGGAAAATATCGAGCTTTTGTCTTCCACAATGCTCGATATTGATTCATAGGACACTTCAGATGAATGTATATTCACTCGAGGATGACACGGCACGAAGTAATTAAAAACGGGCACCTTGTCAAACTCCTTTGTTTTGAGATAGTGCAGAGCCTTCTCGACTTCCATCTTGGACGCAAGGTATTCGTGGTCCAGCTTTATTGTCTCCACCACCCAGTCGTACCCTGCTTCCCAGTCCTTTTTATCCATCACTGGAGCTATTAGCTTGGCTGCCGTGAACACATAGCTGCAAAAATAGTTGAAGCAGCATCGGCGGGTTTAGAAGATTATAATTTGCAGGATGCTTCTCGCGCACAGTCAGGACTCAACGAGCACAAGTCGACCAATTGGTGTTGTGGAGAGATACGTATGATAACATCATGCATCAAAATCCCTTATCATTGATTCAGCCAATGGCAACTAAGAGTGTCAAACTCCTTCATTGTCTCAATATGAGTTATGCTCGTAATACTAGCATCGGTTGGGTTTCTCACTGTTCCGCTTCCTTCTTGCGTCTTTTGAGCTCTGCTCGCAGCTTGTCTGGGGCCGCCTGCCCTGTCATCTCGGCTTCATCCGCCGCCTTCGAGTCCTCCTCCCCGTCTTCTTCCGTTACCCCCTTTTTTTCAATTTAGTAAATGCGGGACGAAAGACGTTTTTCTATCACGTGGGCGATCAAATGCACCTACCTGCTCCAAACATATTGGGATTGCTCTCAAGCAGAATAGTGATGTTGTCATAAGGGCACGCCCCTCAGGAGGGACAAGGTGCGGACAAGATTCCTTTGGCGCAGATAGTTTTCAACGACGCCGCTCGTGGCGCGGAAGGCTTCGTTTTCTCGAGCTGAAAGGTGCCCCAACATCGTCAGTCGTTTCATGGCTGCATGCTTCACGACTGTATGCTGTGGCACGCCAACCAACACATGTATGTACGCGCATGCGCAACAGGTCACCTGAACCGGAATAGCTGCAAGCCTTTGGAACGCCTTCTTCATCGAGAGTCCGTCTTCCAGAGCATAGTAGCAGAGGACGAGATTGAAGCCAGTCTGGTGGTCAGGATTTCCTTGCATGATAGCATCATACTGACCAATTGCGTCCTACCGGCAGTAGCATCGAAGCAGGGGATGCGCACACAAGGTATGTTGGGATTATCCCTGCATGGGTTGCTAACAACAGTGGCGAGTATTGAAAGTGACAATGCATCATGTTCGTGGCCGTCACTTGAACTGTCTTGAAATATGACCGAAAGTATTCATAACCGAAACATACCTGAAACTGCCCCATACGCACAAACGCGGTCCCAATATTGCGGATAATCTTAAACCGAACCTCCTTTCCGGTGTTGGGAACCTGAGAAAAACAACAATGGTACCATACTTATGATAATCAGTGGGGGTTTTATTGTCTGCGTTTACATATTTCGAGGGAGTGAGTTGCCACGATAGTGGCATTCAATGGAGTAGACGAGATTCGGCCGTAAAGCCTTACATCAACTCCCTCGTGTACCACACGCAGTCGGGCCCACTCCACGCCGTGCCTTTGTTTACCGGTAGTGCTTTGTTATTAGCCTCCAACGCCCGCTAGCCATCATCGTAAGATACAATATTTGTGTGTGAGCAGTACCTGGTCCAACGCCATCCGGTAGTGTTTTATTGCCTCCGGGTACTCACGCTGGAAGCGGGCAGTGCGACAGACGAGCGGAGCACACAAGTGGAGGCAAGGAGTAGCCGCCAAAAAACAGAAACAAGATGAGAAACGTACGCAGCCATTCAAGAAATCTGTGCGACGTCGTTACCACAACGACACGCTTTGCTAGACTGTATACAGGAGGGGTGCAGTTCTTAGTACGTACGCGTATACGGTATCCAAAGCGGGTCGAGGTGTCGCGGCACCTGCTCGTAGTAGATGTTGCCCATGTTTGCCCGAAGTCGTCCGGCCTGTGGATACTGCTTGTTCTTGACAATAGCGCCGAACTCTCGCAAGGCCTGCGAGCAGACAAGATAAGCGCCCAGCACACACTCTTATGAAGCCCGCAACGGTTGTGTCTCGAATACTAAAAGTGGAGATACCGATATCATCGGGATGCAACGCTGCAAAATGGACCCCAATAAACGACGTCACTTACCTCTTTTTTCATCCCATTCTGATGGTAGCAATTGGCCAGGTTGAAGCACACGGCATAGGTGAGGTCGAGGTTAATTTGGTCGACGTGCCCATGCCGTTCCCTAAGCTTGCACAAAGCCTTCTCTTTCTTGTCCTGAGGTGACAGCCAAAGCAGTCACAGGCACCGACCGCGCAATTCTGAGGACGAAGGAAACGTGCCAACTACATGCGAGATACACTTTACAGGGACATTGCGTGCTGCATCATCCTGCTCCTGGTCTGGACAGCCAGAAGCAAGTCGTACCGAGTGAAGGAAGCTTTGTTATCGCTATGCAAATACTGCGAAAAATCAAACTCTCAATAAGAAACAACAGACAATGCTCACGACCAGTGGCATACGTTGGCCTTCGAAGGTTGGCGCGTGAATACACACACACATTTATACCGCGACTTCATTATATCACTACGCAACAGTAGGCCTGACTCACAGCTTCCTTCCCCTTCTCGAGAGCCTCGGCGAATTTTCCCGAGACGCATGCAGCAGCACTTTCCTCCATCATGATGTGTACCTCCACGACAATACAAAAAGGACGAACAGGACGAAAAAAACAAAAATAAACACGCTCCCAAAGCAGGAAGGAAACTAATAATCTGCATGCTTATCATTTCGCGGAGGGCGTCCCTTGTTCTTTATCTGGTATAAATAGCTGATCTGATGGCGGGCGTAGAAACGTACCTGCCGTTCCATTTCCTTGGCAAGATACTCTGGGCCATTGTCAGCCCTCTCGGCTAGTGCAGGAGCTGGGCCGTGACCTTGATTCAGGGGGTCGAAGGCTCCCTGTTTCTTTGATTGGTAGCCGGCGCCTGACACAGATGTCATCGGTCGTGCTTCCGGACCCGTCCGCATCGCTGTGCCTGGCACGGCCTGAAAGCGGTGTTTATATACACGAGATATATAGTTTGTGTCACTTGCCGAGTATATCTGCCTTTGTCGTTTGCGAGCGGGCGTGCGCATTTCATGGATCTCCAGCCTATACGAGTATCCTTCACATAGTACTGTAAGTGTACAGTAGTACTGTAGAACACGCGCGACCGACATATCAAGCCCACTCAGCTCGGAGGGCTGCGCATCGGCCAATTCTGCCGAAATCACAACTACTGTTGTTGTTTTTTTATTAAGGGGGCACTGGCACCCAAGCGTCCCCTGGTTCCCGGGTTTCCGGTCACTCTAGTATCTAGATGTTTTATCGGAATAGAAAAAACATCGCTAGTTTAACACGCTGCGTTTACAACTTCGGCTGGTTCGTGCTTACCACAGAGCGACGGTGACTAGAACGAGGTTCATCACAGCAGCTTGTATCTATCTCGAGATTGATCTCCCGCCCGTTCTCAACAGAGGCGTACATCTCGACTCAGAGGGGATACAGTGGTCGAAATTGGTCGAAAGTTGGGAAGCACAAAATGTGACAAAACACAACCCCCAGCTGAACGTTTTCACCTCACTTGCGGACAGCTACAGCTCTTCACAGGATACTACAGCACGCGAGATTGAGGGATACTCTTGGTAAGATGTGTGAGGGTATCGGGTGCGCAAGACGGCAGTTCACCCAGAAACGACTCACACGGTGTTTTTGTGTACTCGAAGTTGCAAGCGAGTAGCACAAAAGGCTCGCAAGGGAGCATAGCACAATGGCTACATCACCGAAGAAGCAATTCCCTTCACTGTGATGTTGCTATTATCCCGAGGCGGATGATATATCTCTTAGAGAGTGTGAAGGTGTTACCTGCTGAGCTATTATAGGGGTAAAATATCGATCGATTACCCAGCCCAGGGTGTTATAAGGACTACCCTACGGGGCTGGGTAATCGATCGAGCTTTTACCCTTTACCTCAGTAGGTAACACTTTCACATTTGACGTCGTCGAGGTCACGGATTCGAGCCTCACTTCGAACGTTTCTTTATAAAAACGCTCGCGCCTGGCTATAAACACATCTCCCTGGTTCCGCAGGTAATGAAACGCAGCGGGTAGGTCAGCGTACAGACGTATACGGTTCTGACGCCCCGAAGATCCCGCCGCTCGGAGGGGGGGAGAGTGTTACAAGGAATACCCTGGGCTGGCTAATCAATCGATAATTTACCCCTATACCAGTAACTCAGTAGGTAACTCCTCAACAAGAGTCGTTATCGAAAATGGGGCGGGAGGATAATCTTCGTTCCCACGATGGGTAACAACTTTTTGGGCCCAAAAAAGGCTTAAAAGGGCTAATAAGCTCGGGATTTTTTTTAACAGAATAATGAAATACGTCAGCTGTGAGTTCGACTGATTAAATAGTTGATACTCTGCTCTGCAAGCTGCGTAATACGTCTCGTCTGTATCCATTTTTACCGAATTTTACGAATTGTAGGATCGGATACGAGCTGGGCCAGCCATAAGACGGGGAATCCTTCCTGAAGTCGTATCTCGAGAACCACTGCGAGTTAGACTCAACTAAAGACACCGCTGTAATCGAAAAATCACCGTGGAGATGCAGGGTAACACGCTCATGTGATTGGGCGTGACAAAACAAAATTAATTGTTCGTGCTGTGTATATACTTGAATTGAGTGTGTATTAAGTGGGCATTTTTTTTTTTGCGGCGGCGGCGGCGGCGGAATATCGCTCACACATATATTTTCGAACTAAAATATCACCTACCACACCTCGTACCACACAGCTGCCGTTAGACCCCTTGCGCATCGCACCTTGCGTGGCGACATGGCGTCAAGCTCACCTGAAGCTGAGGTAGGGAGGACGACCTCCGTGCCTACGGTGTTGTGGCATCTGGGGACACGTGACATCCCCGGGTTCGCCACAAACAGTAGCGTTGGAATGCATGCTTGTGACTCGGGGGAAAAAAAATGTACCCGGAAACAGATATGGAGACCTGGGAACGACGCCGACTATGGCGCATGTAATATCACTATGTTTTCTCTTGGTTACTGACCTGGATCCATCTAACTACCGAGCTGGGTGTGCAGCGATGCTGGCCCCAGGCTCCTGCTGGTTTCAGTGGTGTTGGTGTGGAGGTGTGTGTTTTCTTGCTGAGTCTACAACCCGTACGAACGCCGTACTCGTACGAGTACATTGTTTTGGCAGACCATTAATCCAGGCCCTCATACATCGATCAGGGGAGGTTAGTTTTCGCCTACGCGGCATAGACGAATACCATCGCGGTACTATGTGCTGCAGATGTCGCCCCCCTTATGTTTACGCCCGAAAAGGTGGCTTCAAAAACCTGCCACGCAGCCCTCAGTTTTGCGATTTTCGATCTGAAAATTTAAC
>JBBMHQ010126410.1:0-20044 GCA_037834295.1 Postelsia palmaeformis
ACTCATTTGTTGCTTGCCTTAGTCATTTGACCATTGACCACGCATCCCTTCCGAGACGGACCCAGGGGGGGGGGGAGGAATCGACAACGTCTGGTATATTAGATAAGCACACGTGGTATGGTCGGTAACAATATATCACATTTAGGGCGAAACCTTTCTCAACGACGGGTGAACCTCAATTCGGGGGAATTTCCCGGGAACCGCTCGGTCATGTTTTCATTCCCTTTGCGCATAAGATTTTCATATAATGGCACGGGTTTAGTCATCTTTGCATATGTCCACACACCTTCTCCATCGCTGGCTTCGAGTGAGGTGGAGAGCAACGATAACAGCGATACCCCCCAGAACAACTATAACCGCGGGGGTTACGAGTACCCCTATCGTACGAGCACCTGTATGAAGGCGTTCTACAGTTTAGGTTTACCCTATTTTTTCTGAGGCTCGTATGTCCTCCCATGGTAAAATGCGGAATTTCACACTGACAGGCAAACGAATACGACTGATGCTGCGCGAATCTCGTACGCGTACGTACGCAATATACTCCAATGATATGGAGCACGAGTTTCGCACTCATCCTTCAATTGGGCGAAACAAACGGTCCCTCAGCGTGGTTCGCATCGCTTAACCAAAAATCACATCTACTGAAGCTTGCAAACTGAAAAACAGCAAGGAATATAGTTATCCGGGGAAGTGGCCTCCGAGTGGACTGCAACGTATTCGTTGAAACCGCTAGCCCTCTTGTCGCAGCAGCGAAGGACTGTTGTTGCCAATTCGACTAGAACCAATCACGAAACCAAGTGCACCTCTGTCTCTGTAGAAGGACTGAACTTATACCAGGTATTATACTTCGCAGCACCACTCCGCCGCTCTGGGAAAAAGTGCAAAACGTACCCACGAAGCATGCACTGCGTTCGGCAGATTTAGGTTGATTTCGACCTCATTTCGCCGACACTACGATACGACCAAAGCAACGGATATACCTGCATATGGCATAACCATCACACGAGTCGGCCGTTTACCCCCCTCTACCGTATATAACATCCGTATGTATCCACCAACCGCACCGCTCACGACCCCTGGCTGTGGCCCGGGTGGCTACCTACCTTCGTTCCTGGAGGGTCCTCGCTCGGGGGGTTCTACATTCCCCTGCACGAAAATACTCGACTTTGAAGGAGTATGTGAAATTCAACGAAAATTCCCCCCAGGCCTGCAGCGTGAATTGCGCATGCGTTGAAAAACAAAAAACTGGCATTGTCATTTCAACAAGATGAGGGTGAGGAGCCCGCAGTTGGTCAGGAAAAGGGTTTGGTCAAACACGTGCATATCCTTTTCTATCACAGCACGCGTCTCACCTCGCCCGTGTTTGTGGGGGTCTTGTCATGGTACGCTACGCCCGGACCGCCGACATCAAACTCCTCGGCTTCGATGAGACCCGCGATGGCCGGAGACGTGCCACCACAGGCGGCAGATACAGACACGCCTTCCACGGTGAAGGAGTCGATGTGAAACGCCTCGGAGAGTGGGCACAGTCGAATTTGTGTCATGCCCGCCACGAGCCCTTCGTTACGTGAGCAAGAGATGCAACGGCAATGACCAGGAGGCCAACGAGAACAGACACGCCTTCCACGGTGAAGGAGTCGATGTTAAACGCCTCGGAAAGTGGGCACAGACAAATTTGGGTCATGCCCGCCACGACCCCTCCGTTACCTGGGCAAGAGCTGCAACGGCAATGACCAGGAGACCAACGAGAACAGCAACGAAAAAACAAAACACCCCACACCCATGGGGACGCTTCGGTGGCAGGTGTGTTTAACGTCAGGGCTCAGCCATCCCGGCTTGGTCAATAGGCTGAATGTCACGCGCAAACTATAGTCTCGATCTAATGTGACTTCAGTGGTGTCCTCATTTGTACCGGATTTTGAACGTCATGGTCGTCAGTCAAAAAGCGCTCATTTTAGTCCCCACCCCTTGTGCGAACTCATGACTGTAGCTACCGCTAGGTTAACCACTTCAAAAAGAGGGAAAAAAACTAATGTTTGTTCGAGTTGGGGGTCGTCCAGAGCGGACGCTGTTAAATCTCAACCACAACGCATCATTGGCGCCAACATCTCATCTGGCCGCTTTAACTCTCGCAAAGACACCGAGAACTACCGACAAGCCGTGTTTGATGCCTTAGGCGCATGCTCTCAGTCGATACACAACACAAGTGCGGGATCCAAAAGAAGTTCTAAACGTAACCAGTGGTGAAGCACGCAGGAGTATCCAAGAGCGCCACGAAATGCAATATCGGAATGAACCCGACACATTCACCGTATCTCATCCCAAACTGTACGGTACATGATGTGACAGAGCCAGGAATTCGGGTTCGAAATACGTGCCAGTCATCGGAGATCGCGGAGAATCTCACACAGTCAAGGTCTCGTACTTTTCCCACCCTCCGGTTTTGGGAACCGCCGCGACTCCGCTGAGGTCGGTGGCGAAATCGCTGCACCCGGTGCCGCCGGAAACAATGCGGAAAGAGCCAGATTTTCAATCAGATGCCACCAAAAACTTAAAGTTGAAAGAGTCGACTGCAGCGAGGGGGGGAGGGTAGGACGGAGGATACGCGACTTGATCATATTTGGATTTTTTAGCCGGGTTCGTGACTAAACACTTTGACGCTAAATAGGTAGTCTTACTCGCACGGAGAGCACCCAACGGAGAAAAGCGACCAACATACTCACGAACGCTTGCCGCCCATCGTGCCAATCCGTGTACCGCGGCGCTTGCCGTATATACTCGTACATAATGGTTAAATGCTCATCAAACGTGTTGTCATGGGGAGGGAGTCTTGACAACCATGGCATTCGTTCAACTCAACCCATCCCAACAATGCTGTCCAAACTCTGAATCGAACATCACCAACATCAAACATCATTCCTTCGTGTCATAGGGCTCATTTCTATATCTGAGGAGAACGCTCGTTTCTGGCGGCAAACATCTTGTACTTGCAATGGATGTCAGACTGGTGCCCCCGTACAGGTACCCCCCTATTCACCTCCGCGTTCATACCACCTGAGAGAAGGGCTCTGTGCCTCACTCGATATTGGGAGCAAACATAGACTGCTGCCGCAGAGCTGCAAGTATTCCCATATCCGTCGAAAATCGCGAAGCGTAAGCTTTTAAGATTGAACAAACGGCGGAGCACTGAGATGGCCAATCGGCCGAGTGGCCCTCGCCAGCTGACTACCTTGGGGTCAACACGCCACCCCCCTGCCGTGGAGATCACCTCTACAGTAATATGTTTCACGGTGTCGCTCACAGTTCTTCGTGACGTCCACCGTGTACCGCGTGTAATCTTTGATATCAATGCAGGTGACGTCGTAACCAACGGGCAAGGGGTGGATGTCGACCCCGACGTCCTTTCGGAAGGCCTGTCATCGCAACGGCGAACACCACGCACGTGAAGTTTTTGTGTATCATGACCCGAGCCCCAGGTGCATTTCCGGAACGTAGCTCGCATATCGAACACATTTTTCTGTGAAGGCGGAAATTACGATTTGCCGTGGTCCCATGCGATGGCAGGGGTGTGTGCAATTTGTCCAACCGTTTATGGGACTGCTTGCTTGAGGGTAACTTTAACCCTGCGCACTAACAATGGCTCTGACACTAACTGAAAGAGGACTCCCCTACTTCCAACGTACAGCTCTATGGCCATATTGGGGTAAATATAAAGAAATGTTCGCGCAACGCAACGAGGGTGTTCAGCGACCTTTAGTGCCTTGTTCCCGAACGCTTGATTCAAGTGCTCCGAGGTCAGAAATACTGGGGGCAACACATGCTATAGCTGTATCTCGCATGCATCGACTTCTATCACGGGAGCCATATTAAACAGCACGGAATATTGTTTTGTACAAGAAGCAAAATATGTAGGTTTTGTATGTGCCGTAGGTCCTATTTAGTAGCGCTGAACGAGACTGCGGTCGGTGGCAAAGTTGCCTACTTCTTCACAGGCCCAAGGTTTGACGCCTGGCGCTGCTGGGTAGGCCTGTGGCTTTTGTCACCAGCCGACTGACTGTGACCGTTTGCCAGCAAACACACAGGCTGGTGAGCAAGTTTCGAAGCTACGTGCGATCGATTCTGGATCACGGTACCTTCCTCCAACGCCTGCCCCATCGACGAAACCCCACCGAAACGAACGGAGAAAATGATATACGGACTCTACGGTAGACTGTGAAGAAAACCCAGACACAACAAGACACCAACATGCGTCAAAAGCCTGCCTACGGCAAAGCGTTGTTCGACCACTTGCTCAACTCCATTTTACTTCCATAATAACGTGTCACCGGCCACACAAAAAACATACGTCACAAGCAACTTCGAACATTCTTGTTAACTCGATTCCCGATTTCAAGCACCTTCGAACATTCTTGCTAACTTGATTCCCGACTTGAGCTTATCCCCGGGGTATTCGTAGGGTTTTTGTCCGAGTATCCAACACCTTTTCCAATGAACTCCTTCGCCTCGATTTGACCGGGGATGGTTGCAGGTCGACCAAGGAAGGGACCGCTCTGTGAATTTGATGCCTTAATCGTGAAGCAGTCGATGTTGAAAGTCTCGGTGAGAAGACAGTGCCAAATGTAGGTCTGGCCAGCTTTGAGGCCGCCATTAGGTTTCCCACTTCTTTGGGGCAGTGCAAGCAAATAAAAGTTAAAGAAAATCAAGGGCCGCCCGATTTTTGCAAAGGGGAAATTAGGCGCCAGCTTGGTTGTATGTAGAAAACAAACGAAGATTGAAACGATTGACTTCAAGGTGGCTTACCAAACCTAGCTGAGACGTGGGTTGTGTCTTGGTCGGTTATTTTGCCCCCAACGGGTGTATGAATCTTACTCACCTTTTCATTTTCGCCGACTGTTGTTTTTTCTGCACCAGACATCCGGGCCGACCGTGAACCCGGATGCGAGTATGTTTGGTGCGATCAAAAAGAGAGCGAAGCGTAGAAACGTGTTTTTGCACGGGCACAAACTGCTCACGAGACATCGCTCCACTGGCGCCCTCGTGACTCCAGTGCCGGATACATGCATCGATGGGGGTAAACGTGCTATCTTCCGAGACTCGTCACTTGAATTTGTATGTGCCTTGCCCAACGGCCATCCAGCACCATACAAAATGTACTACCCAAACGGCAACCACGTGCTCTAGGCATCAAATCACGCATACACACGACTATCACCACAGCAACGAGACATGCCTTGTTGATCGTGGTTCCTCGGTTGAGGGGCCTTAATAGTGTCGGTGCCAGTTTGGACCAACCGAACGCACGCTCATCAGTACGCCTCGATGGTAGCACGCGTAATCGAAGACAGAGCACATCTCCTTGTTTGTTCGGGTGCGGCCTTGACTTCGACGGCAACAGAGGCGGCCTTTACCGTACCGTGTGCCTGATGCCACGAGAGGGAGAGGTGGAGGGGTGCACTGGTACGGTAGGCCCAAGGTCTCACGTTGCCGCCCGCCAGAGCCACCGGGCCGGGTGACGACCCTAACTGTTTGCAGTCTCTGAAGGTATTTGCTGCTATTTTTGCTTTTTCGATACCTACCGCCGTGGAGAGTGCTTGCCTCACGGCGCCGACAAGAAGGGGTCGAGTGAAAAATTGGGTAAGGTAAAACACAGGGTCGATTGTTCCAGTAGTGATAAACCGGTACGGAGTGATGGAGGGAGTGGCATAGCCGTTGTACGAGGTGAGCTCGGCAGCGGCGGCTCAAGAGCAGGGTAGCCCCCTTGCCATAGCGACAGGATGGGCGTCTTCAGCTCACACTGGCAGATTCACGTAGTTGTCCCATCCTCCAGTCTTCGGAACCACCACAGGTCCGGTAAGGTCATTGGTGAAGTCGTCGCACCCGGTGCCGCCGGAGACGATATGGAAAGAACCAGGAGGTTTTGTGGAGGACATCACGAAGTCGAAGTAGAAACGCTCGACTGCGAGAGAGGGGATAAGGGGTGCGATACGCGCGTTCACGGTGCACATTGTGAAACTTAGGTCGTGACGATACATCGCATGTACTGTAACTCTTTTCTTCTCCACCAACAGAAAACGCAGCGGACATGATGCGGCAAAAAAGGGCGTGATATTTTTCAGCGATCGTTTTGAGCATGTACGTGCCACAAGGCTAGTCAAGCAGAATGTACGCACGCTAACACCACAGAGCACCCTTTGTAGGCGTGTGAATCGTTCCTGCTGAAAAAACGCACATTTCTTCGTCCCGCACATACTGTTCTCGACTGTTCGTGTGTTTGAATTGTATCAGAGAAACGCGCCCCTCCCGAGCCACAGTCAAGCCTTCCTACATCAAGATGGCAGACAGACACAGTCGAGAATACGTCGCGGCGGCCTTTTCACCTCACCGTCTTCCGTGGGGTTGACCGTGTATCGGAGATATTCGCCGACCGTCATATAGCCGATGTTGTAACCATCCTTGAACAGCCAGCCCTGAACGTCGACGGCCTCGTCCCGCCTATAGTCCTGTCATCGCGGTTTTTTCAACATCGGCAGCCACGAACCCCGTCAAGCTCTCGTGCTTGATTGAGCGACTGACGCCGGCAGACCCCGCATGCGTCGATACAATAGCGGGGTATAAGCATTTCTTCATCCCGAGGCTCTTCTCATACCTCCAAAACCGCTGACGGTTGGGGGTAAAATTGAAAGCATCTGATATAAAACCCACGACGAATAACCTTGTTGTATATATAACCTATATAAAGCAAGTATAGACGCGAAATGATGTTTTGGAACAAACAACGGTATCCCAGGGTCGCTCTTTCCGCTTAAACACGGACATGAGTGCGAGCATTTGCTAATTCGACAAGTGCCCCACGATACAGGAGCACCTTCTGTTTTTTTTTGCATGGGCTCCTCGCGCGAGGAAGAAAACTCTAAACGCCACTTAAACGTTGACAACGGGAAACCCAAAATGAACGTAGGACCCGATGGCGTGGTTATATTTATATATACAACGGGTGTCATGAAAACACAAAAGTGATGTTCCGACGATGATGTGTAGATTTCAATGACTGAGGAGCGCCGGCGATCAAACATGGCGCGACCGAAAACCCTGCAACCCGTCGTTTCGTAATAAACGTGGAATGCGACCGAAAGTGCGGTCTCGCTGTGCTGTTGTCTGCTCCTGGTGTTTTGGCATGGCTGGATATCCTGACGCCATAGAAGCGTGGTAGCATAAATGCGGCATTATTAAGCCACGTATACGACCGACGGACCGGGCTCCTTAGCCCAATATCTTTCGAATGCATCGGAATTGACTCTACAACTCGTGACATGCCCACCGTTAGAGCTGTCGATAGGCTCGGCAAGTAGTACTTTGGGTTGCGATTTTCGCTCGATCTAGAAACACAAAAAACAACGATGAGGCACTGAGCTCCTTAAGGTCAAGTGAGGGCCCTCAGAAACATTACTTCAGGCGCTGTCTCTACCGAGGCTACCGAGCCCCGCCTCTTGGGGAACGACCTAGACTTGTTTCTGCCGCGGCTTCAACAGCGCAATGCGGCCATCAATGGTTGCGTTGACAGTCGACGGTTACCCTGGTAGGGTCTCGTTTAAAGATTTGGGGGTGTTGTATTTTCGAGAATGCAGCAATAGTCAAGGAAATCCGGCGACATGCAGGATTACCACCTTCGTAGCGCATGTTTAACTGCCACCCGTCAGACGACAGCGCATGGTATGGGGAACAGTGAAAAGCAGAGACTCTCTACTATTCGTACACATGATGCAGCGTCACTACCTGAGCTGCGCATTTCGTCAGCGGCTATGTACCCCACCCTTCATTCACATTGGGGATGTTGCTGCTAGTCGAGTCTGAGTAACCCACGCCTTCTCCATTGCAGTCGAAGTATTCGGCTTCGATCACCCCGGGAACCAGTGCGACTACGCCTTGGTAAGGGGCCCCCTCATTCTGTTAGTCACGTTGCACAGCGGTACGAGGAGGCGGACAGAAACGCAGTTTTCTGTCATGATCAGGTCCACATCGTGCATGTTTATAGCGCTGGGCTACGAAGTAACGTAGGAGTTGTAAAACGATGGAAGGGATCAGGGATGCCACGTACCATAGCTCGGCGATAGCAACACAGTGACGTGCTGGCACCCTTTGTCGGTTGGAAGCCGGGGCGCATTCGAAGCCTTTGCACCTACGCTCTTAGTATGCGTCCAACGGATCACTACGAGGCTTACCTTCGCTAGGGCAGCCGAGGAGGCGACTAGAAGACCAAGGCCCACTCTGCTCAGGATAAAGGCAGCCATCGATCGGTACTCCCGCACGCAACAGTAGGTGATTTCCTTGTTGTTGTTCTATCTGGTTCGAGGTGGCGGAGCAAAATCAAAGCATCACACCGTAGAAACGAGCGACGACGGCATTACTTTGCGTGCATGACATCCATTAGTTTTTATACTATCAGAAAGTTACCCGAAAACTGACTAGAAGAACAATGGAAGCGCAGCTCGATGAGTAATTCCACGGCCAGGTTAGCTGAAAATTCACTCGCAATACAAGACTATGCTTCCAACGATTTTGGCTTGAGGAGCCCCGTCATACAAAATCTGTGATTTGACGAAATGTTCTATATCTATTCTGAAACTCGTCTCATGTTGAAACACAAATCTCAAACAATGTAATCACTACTTAGGGATAGTAGTCATGGGCATCTCTTCCGCATTGGCAAATCGGCCGTCTGTGCTCACGAAGTATACGTGTGAAACCCGAACTTGTCGTTGTTATTGTTGTTGTTGATACCCAGGGGGCATTTCCAGAGGGGTGGGCTATCATTCGCGTTATTCGTAAAAAGGCGACGGCGGCGGTTCCTGGCTCCAGGAGTCAGAATGTCCTGGAACGTTCTTCTTCGCGAGGTTGAAAGTATAGAATCGTATTTATTTGTGAAGATGCATGTCAGCAATGAATTATCGTGAAACACATATTATGAATGGTATTGCCTACCTCTACGATGTCGAAGAGGGGCGAAGTTACCACGGCAACCTATTGATCCTGCAGGGCCGTACATGGATGTACACACAAAGTTCAGGAGGGTGACAAATCCATCCCTACCGTTAACGTTGCGGAGTTTCACAAGCCACCACCACATCTACCTGTCACTTGCAACGCCAACGTCTCTGCGGTCAACGGGCAACGGGCAACGGACTGTTAGCCGAAAAAATCGACCCGGAGAGAGAGAAAACAGAGCGGCACGCGTAGAAACTATATGCCAAGCAGAAGGGGTGAAAAATTTCGCTGTCTCAGTGGAGAGGGGGGCGGAGAGGAGCAAATCCCACGATACGAAAGGCAATCGAAAAAGTCCAGACACTAAACAGAACGAAACGAAACAGGTTGCAGAAGTAGCACATCTACCAATGGGGACGGACCATTCCCTGACACAGGGGAGCGACCACAGAGGAGACTACAGCCTAGGGTTCTGCCGACGATGCAAGGTATCCTGATACGAACATTATTATAGGCAGCCGCTTACGGTGTTTATTCAGACATGGGACGGAACCGGCAACTGCTCAGGTTGACTCTGGACGCACATGATAACTCACAGTTTTAGCAGTTTAGCTCGTTTTCGCCCTGCTCAGTAAGGCGAATGACGCCTCGAACATAAATATGAAGTTTCGACGATGTTGGGCAGATATTCAGCTGAGGAGCTACGGCAGTGGTAGCTGTTATATCCAAATACGATAAGAGCACTACCGGGGCCCAGATAGAGTGTGTAAACGTTTGAAACGGGTCAAGGTACCGTGGGTACCCGGCAAAAATGAGCGCGCTGTGACAAACTGAAACAAGCCCTCGAAACTGTTGATAGAGACTGCTACGATCACCTCGATTGTTTAGGAGTCACCCCACGGTAGGGTTAGCACTTTTCACACCAAGGGGTTCTGACCTATTGAGTTCCTTCAGTGAGGAACTACCAGTGGCGATGATAAGTTTATTCATATTTTCGTTTTAGTACTACCGGTCGGGTGGCACAAATAAATTTCTTGCAAGTATTGCATCGGGTGAGATATTTAGCTCCTGTGAGGGGTTCAGGAACTTCGGTTGCACCCCTACTGTGGGATGGTTCACAGGGCCAATGGATCTCGCCCCGGGGTGAGAGCAATGACGCTCATCAAGAATCGCACATTGCGCGTTGTTTTGTCAATGCTTGACAAATTGTATCCGAGTTGACAGGAGCTGGTTCAAGTGGACTCCGATGCCTTTCGATGAAATCGAAGGCGCAAACGAAACTGCAGGTATTTTCGTAAGAAAGGTGGTACGCCCGCTGGCCCATGTTTTGGCACTGCGACCTGCTCAGGAAGACACCAACCTACAACGGTTAGAAAACACTCTACACCCATACAAACAAAATGTATGCACGCAGAAAGTACGTTTTCGAAATACATACGTACACACCTCGCTCACCATGCGGGCATACGAGAGGAAATCAGTCTGAATGGCCAGACGTCAGGAACGTAATGCGCACTCGTAACCGTTTAGAAGCGAAGAAATACACCATGGGAGGTGTGAGTGAGAGGGGAAGTGAAAGCAAACGATATCGAAAGTGTTCACGTTGATTACAAGAGTGCAGAAAGTCAGTCTGGCATATCGTTTTAGTCGCGTGACGACGCCAAGGATTGGTCACTGGATTACTCACAAGCCACGTTCGGCGTAAAGTATGTAGCCAGTCCCCGGCGTGACTTTTTTCGGGGCTTCCCACGTAGATGCAACGTACTCATGCAGTTGAAAGCAACGGTGTCTGCTCGATATTAATGTTGTATATACTTGGGGACTGAAGCACATCGTGGAGACCACATCCACCAAAGGTGAAAATGTCGTCGGCGCCATGGGCGTCGTTTTGCCATGCTGTAACAATACTTGTCTGCCAGTTGATACTGGTGTTCTTAGTATTGATGTTGTCTCAAAGCACGGAGTCCCAGAGCCTTGGGGCGTTTGTATGGAAGTGGTATATCGCGCCTGCGCTGCTCCGATCGGACCACTCCATGTGTAGTAGTGCCCTCCGCGAACGAGCGTGACTGCTTGGCGCGGCTCTATCCGATAGGAAAAAACATACTGTACGAACAGCGGAGCCAGTTTCTCCTGCCTTTAGCGATTGCATCACCCGCCAGATGTTGTCGGTTCATGTTTATTACCTTGTGCTTGTATTCAGAAGCGTAGAAGCGATGCATGTGAGAGGGGCAAGGCGTCAAACATATATGAAACTTTAGCTATCACTGCTTCTATACGGTGGGAGACTATTGCAACAGCCGTCAGCCGACAAAGTCCGGGTAGGGGGCGTCCACAAGTAAGAACAAACTGTATACAACAGTACAAAAAGCTAAACGCCACACACGCAGCAACAAGGCTGGTGGTACGGCCGCGCGATCAACGTGGTAGATACAACTTACGGTCGACAGAAGGGCGTTTTATGGATGGCTCAGTCGCGTTCCTTTCACCTGGAAATCGTCGAAGAAACTATCAGTTCTTCGAGTTGAACGCATGGCTGTAACGAATTGCTGCTGCTGTTGTATCTGCACATCGGTGGGATACGGTTTCAAACAGCTGGCAGCGGCAATGTGATCGAGCTAAATCAATGCATAAACGGCTCGTGCAGCGGCTTGTAGTTCGGGCTCTATACGGGTGACTAGAACTGGAGTCGTATAGAGTGCGGTCTCCCTCTCTCTTTGCTGTGCGTTATCTTGAGATAGTCTGCGCTGAAATATAACAAAGGCACATGCGTGGCGGAACGAGCCTACTCGAGCGCGGTCGGAATTGACATATAGCGTGGATCGTTCGAGGAATCGCGCATGTCTGCCCAGCACACCAGGCGTCATATCGATATGGTCGTGATACAACATGCACACAGTCACGAAGAAAATGCGCCACCGCGCTATGACCAAGCAGGTAGGTCGCCCTGAAGCCGAGACAGCGACACTACTACAGCAGTAGTGAAGATACGGTTCCGAGGGATGATCCATTGTCCAAGGGTAGCCTGCTACCCAGGGACATCGTGGATGCATGACTCAAATATCCCCGGTATTGTGAGGTTGGCTCGTTCGTTCCTTCTTATTATCACGCGGGAGCATCAGGCGGCTGAGTGTCCTTCAGTGTCACCAGAAAACCGCGACGGAGGAACTGAATTGTCGGTGCCCCACGCATTTTACGGCACGCGAGAGTCTCCTAGGAGGTGTAACGCAATGGACCCGATCCTGTACAGGCGGACGACGTGCCTGCGTCTCCGTTCGGCACGCGCTGCAGTTAGCATTGCTGTGGGGCTGCCTGCGAGTATTCTTCTTGTGACAGAACACGTGATGGTATATGAAATATCTTCTCGTTTGCCGCTGTACATGTTGCTCCGCGCTTTATCCATGATGTGCTTGTTGTGTGCACGGCAGTCTAGGCCATCAACATGCTTTCGTTTGCCGGTACAATAAATACCTGGTGTACTTCTACAGCAGTACATCGGTATGTTCTTGTTAACTCGTAATATCCGAAATCGTGAGTACGTGGTCACAGGACAAGCTCCGAAAAAAACTCGAGAGAAACCACATCTCAAGGAAACCATACATCAGGCATAGCCCAATCAAGTAATACAAAAGTAGCCAGGTGTATGTTATTGAGAGAACTCAGACACGTCATACACCTCAACCAAGAAAATGCCAAGTCCATGGGCAATAAGGTATCTCTGTTGTGTAGTTGTGCGATCACAGGGCTTAAATGTCTGTAGGATTAAAGAATCGGCACGAACGCTGCGTGTGTTGGACGTCGGCGGGTAGAGAAGAAGATTTTTTTAATCTTCACTCGGCACTCGTTCGTTGTGCCTCGCTGTTGGGTGACCTGCCTGTGTTCTAACTTTGACGGAATATGTGGTGTCATCTGAGGTCTCATCACGCGTTTCAGCTATACATGTGCATCCGCGTTTTGTCTGCTGTTGTTGTTGTTGTTGTTTGTATACGCCAGTCTAGGCCACGAACATGCTTAATTTCGTTAGTACAATACATACCAGGGATACTTCTACATACATACAGCAGTATACCGGCGTGCTGTTGTTGACCACTCATAATACCTGGGGTCGTGAGTCCGTGATTACAGGACAGACTCCGAAAAAAACTGCGGCGGACTTGTTTGTCGGGGGAAACATATGGCCATATCAAGTAAGACACTCAGTAAGCAGTAAGATGTGCATCATAACTCAAACACGCCGTACACGTCAAACACTAGAATGGCGAATCCTTGGGCAATGTAGTATCTCTGTTTCGTAGTCTTCCGACCACAGAGCTTCAATATCCCTAGGAATGAAGAATCGGCACGGACACTGCGTGTGCTGTTTACCGGCCGGTAAAAAGGCCGATCTATCGCGAAGAACACACACGAGTTGCAAACATCATCCATTGGGGCCACACACGAGGAAAATCCGAGCAGAACGAGAAACGAGGTCAAACGAAAGAAAGCGTAGTGTAATGAAATGGAAGAGAAAGGAAACACTTCGAACCAAAGCAAATTAGGTCAAAATGAATGCCGAGAAGCAAGAGCTGCCCCTGTACAAAACAAACACGCTCATAACGCTTGCTGCTGCAGCGCGGCTGCAGCACGTATATGTATATGTGAGTTCGTCGGAGATACGTATTTTGTGCGTGTTTGGTCTTCATATTGGGTAAGCATGAACGTGAGCTACCCCAAGTGTCAGAGTAATCGAACAGGTGTGCTAAGAAAGAAGCAACGATATTATTGTACTTTGTTTCCAGAGAGGCACAGCAGTATCGAAGTTATTGCACAGAGGAACGGAGGGGTGAAAACTCCGGGGACAACGCTTATTATCGGCCGTAACGTTGCCGAGCGAATATGCAGGACCCAAGGGTGACCTGCGTCTGAGCCATCTATTCTGATAGAAGCCTCCCCCTCCCCCGCATTTCGTTTTACGGACTTCATCGCGACGTCGCTATTGAACAGGCTGGGAGCTGAGTGATCAATACATGCGGCAGTGGTGCTGTAGTTTGAGTGCCACTGTAGGGAGTGGAATCGGCCTCTTCGCCCCAGTGGGGGATTGGTGATATTCCGGATGATGCTTTTCGTCTGGGCGGACTACGGAGGGCGCGATATGAAGTGCAGGCATAGGACCTGCTGGGTCGTATCATCATGTTATGATATGTGCCGGCGATAGACCAGTACCCCGGCATGCTCAGCAGTTTTAACGTGGTGATAATGCGTGCTAGAACTGTTGATGCGTGTGTCGTTCACGTGTGTGCCGCATCACTGAACTCGGTGTGTTATACCCACATGTTGTTGTTCAAAAAGTCATCTTCCTGCCTTCACTGCATGCATTCCACTGTACGGGCTGTCAGCCGACCGCGACACCCAATGCATGAACCATTGTGCTCTTCCTCTACAACCGAGGTCACTCCGAGCCTTCTGCAGTTTACCCCGCGCAGCATCTTGACCTGGCTGCCTTTTCAAACCGTTGCTAGCTAGTAACTCAGGAGGCACGTGTCCCGCATTGGTCTGCATTATTGTGAGTGTACACGATGTACGCATCGGACTTGTTTCGACACGTCACCCCCAGTTTGCAATTTTCGAGGCGCCTCCCCTCCCCAGTACGTGACGGGCAAATGCATCATCATGACAACCTGACTGCTCAGGGTTCCAGCAGTGTGGTCAGTTCGTGGCTCCACCCCGAGCGTGCCGGCCTAACGTATGTCACCGTGCAGGTACCACCTTCCAGTCGAGTGTACCACAACCATGATATATGTCGACATGCGTCACAGTGTTTGCAACACAACCTCAGCCTAAGTTGTTCCGTACTCTTCCGCCTCTCCAAAGCGGCACAGCCTCCTCCAGTGTTGTATATACGAGCGCTGGTTCAACGTCAACGCAATTGCCCAAAATGCTCTCTCAAGTGCGCAGCTGTTCGATGGAAGCATTCGGCCTTTGTAGCACTGCCACGTAGTACACTCCTCCCTCATTTTCCCGTTATATCTTTGGGCTTACGTTCTATTTGCAAAAGCGGCCCCGGTCGTTTCAATGTGATCGCCGCCGGTATCGATCGATCATCGTACGGGGAAATCCTCTACTGTAATGTAATCGATACCTCAAGATCTCAGAAGAGGCGTTTCCTGGCGTGTATGACCTATCTTCAGAGGTGTGAAGACCGCCCTGATAGAGCCCATACGTCTGCAGTACGGCTCCAACCTGCTGGGGGGGTGACAGGCCGGCACCGCAGTCATCAACCAGCCCCTTGGCCAATGAGCCCCAGACGTACACGAACAGCGGGGGAAGCGGCGGTAGTGTTGACAAACGACAGACGAACACAGACGAGCACAATGGAGCCGTTTGACTAATGCTTTAACGTCATCGAAATACCTGAAGCGTATGTCCACGCTTGGCCTATACTAGGCTGTACGGGGCGCAAGCGGTGGATGCACTCCAGAAGGATGAGGATGACTCACAAGCGCCTCTAGCCTAATGTACATACTCGACGTCTTACTCGCCTACCCCTTGGAAGCGATTGCGTTTATACGCTCAAGCAAGTACGCTATTGAGAGATCGCCCCTGTATGCTCGGTTTCACTCGAAAGGCTCTGCGGGCTGCCCCCAGGCGTGCTTCGCTGTGTACTTTAGATTCGACCTACACCGATGCTATCACTCTTTGCTTCCTTTGGACAGGAAGTGCCAGGCTTGACATGCAACACACCTCATGGTATGCTCTTGTCTAACCTTCTCCACTACCAACGTCGGTAATATCTACATCTTCAGCGTGGAAGGAAGCGAATCCAAGTCACTGTACAGCAAGAGGGCTGCAGCGGTCGACAAACCTACGGACACAAAAAACGTTGTTGGTGACTGCTTTAGTGGACCTGGGATTAAATACACTCTATAAGAAAGATTGTGGGGTTCCAGAAACTATCTTCGTGACCTGATCCGCGCATGCTAACTTAAAGGCTCCATTCATAAGCACAGTCCAGAGGAGCGATGGCACTGTCTGGAAACACATCGCGTCATAGGAGCGACCTCAAGGAAGAAGGACGAGGCTCTTTGATCAAAGATAATGCAGAGCCGTTGCATACCTGGCGATGTTCATGTTTTCTAAACTTCAGATAAATTGCGGGAGGAAATAGTCCTCAGAGCGTGAATGAGGCCGAGGAAGGCAGCGTCGGACCTGCGTACGGGCTATGTCTGCTTTTTCATGCCCGAGGGCCCATTGCACACCGTTGAGTAACCGTAGAAGACGGTCGGCTGAGCAGGAGAGGGTGAGAGCTGTCTGTGCCCGGTACGGTGCAGATTTGCACGACGTGAATGGGGGGGGTGAAGGAGCGCTCGGCATGAACACGCAGACGTGGCCGTCGCACTGGCCAGATGCTTCCGTATTCACCTTCGTGAATATAGGCACGTCAGCTCGTTCACATGAATCATGTGGTTAATATGCCCCTGGGAAACAATCCCATCGGAAGTTGGTGCAACTACAGTGCTGGAGCGTATAGAGTGTCGGGGAATGAGCAATCACCTCATGCACCGTTTGAGGAGAGCAGGCGCTCTGGTGCTGCAACGCCTACCATTCACTGACCCTGTAGAGAGTAGCCAAGTTGCAGATGAAGTGACAAGCGTGATACTTTCGAGATTCACCGAGTGCATCATATACGTGCTGAAAGGCAAATTATCTTGACAATGAAAATTCGGGAGGGTTGAGAGTAACGGCGTTGCCGAATAGTGGGCAACTGACCCAGTGAAGGGCGGCTATGTATCAGATATAAATAGTAGAAGAACAAACTCACACAGGCCATAGTAGCACATACTCACGACGAAGAATTGCGGAACGTCTGACCTCTTCGAAGGCGAAAGTGCAGTGACACTCACGTGTGAAAAGTTTACATTTACAGCATTTGCATGGTTTGCACTATATTGTCCCAAACGAATGGCGTGTACCCAATCGCATTCGGGTGACCGAAACCAGAAACAGTTTTCTCTCCGTAAACATAGGAACTTGCCTTTGTCACTTTTCCCTCCTTGAACGTAGAACCAGCCAGCATGAACGTTTCTTCATACCTGGTAAAAGTTCATTTTCTTCGTGCCTGCGGAATTCTATAATCGTACTTGTTCTCTGCTAGCTGTGCGCAATCTCCTTCCCAGACGGCACCGGCTTCCTCCTGCTTGGCGTGTAAAAGCCAATTGGGGCATCGGTGTTGGATCATCACCGTGTACTGTCAAGCTCTAGGTAAGTGCAAGCTAGTCACGACAGGTAGTTTTCGTTCGTGTGTTCGTCCCTTGGTGTTGTTGGTTAACTGAAAGCCTCCTGGTTTTTGGTTTCGCAAGGTCGCTTGCAACCAGTCAAAATCGAAGTGACGAACGAGGAGTAGGACAACGATCAGAAGTAGGACCAACCGATGGAGCAGAGTTTAGCGGCCATTACCTCCTGCCCGCAGGTGTTGCCGTCGAGAGGCCGAATAATTGCTGCTTGCAGGTTTCTGCATGTGCGGGATGGCTTGAGTGCTTCGTTTGGTGGCATGAGTGGTGTGAGTGGTGAGGTAACGACCAGCCACTCCTGTACAACCAGGGAAAAAGCTAGTATGTCATACATGGCAGATGACAGACGACAGATGTCATGGGAGGGGAATGTGAACAAACGTGCAGTTGCGTCGTGCCGGGTTTATGCACTCAATCGCCCTCGTTACCTTATAATACATACATGGGTTTCTCCCATACATTTTCGTACTCGGTTTGGTTTAGCTACCGGCATGCCACTTATCATTCGTGGTCGGTGGTATATTGAAACAACATTGTACAATTTACAAGCTGTAGGTGTCAGCTCCTGGTGCTGCTGGATATGCAGTTGCCAGTGGTGCTGCTGGTGTTAGGTAACGGACGCGCAGACACCGTGATCGGTTGGGTGCTTCTCGGTGCCGTTTGCTGGCGCGTCCATATTTCCGTATGTTTGAGATAGAGTGGTGGCAGAGGAATGCCCCCACTCGAATAATGGTGTCATGGCAACCCTCAACATCATGCCTCGTGCTTCTCGTCCTCAAAGCAGAACATGAAGTATACTGAGGTGTAGCGTGTCGCGTTTCAAACCAATGGCCTCAGCGTATCCCGCCCCCCCCACCGCCCCCCTCCACCAATTATGCGGCTTTCTTCTACGGCCACCTTCATCGTCGATCCCGTTTCCGTCATAGCCATCGGGCCTCTTGCTTCCAAGGTTAGCCACTTTGAAATGATTGTAGTGATCACGAACTGAACGTGGTTATCTCCTCGTGTTTCTTTCCACCCCTTCCGGAGCTCAAAAAATCTCAAGCGGAAGTCAAAGCCCTTCGGACCGCAACTGACAGGCTTGAGCTGGAGCAGGTCCTCCGTGTCTTGGGACATCTCAGCAAACCTTCGATATGCGGGTACGGTACTTTTAAAACCGGTGGCGGTCAGCGTTAGCGTACTCACGTGGGCGTACGTGCCGATTTATATAAAAGGATTTTGCCTGTAGCATGAACGGAATGTTGTTGTCGTGCATATGGCGGCGTGTACATTCAACTAGCCAAGTTCTTCGGCACCAATATCATTCCTTGTTGCTAGATTGGTTCCCTATTGTCAGGTTTCGCAAGAAAAATAATGTCACCTATTCAACCGTGCCGTGACAAACATGGTGGGTAATGCTGCAGACACGTGCTACTGCGATGACGGTAGCAGGTATAGGCCAGCCCATGTCATACGGCGTAGATCCTGGGTTGAGGAAGAAAGTCATATACATACGGTAACTAGAACGTTGTGTACACTTCGTACGACATACGTCGACGTACCCGCAGGGCATCTGGGCAGTTTGCCTGGTGTTTCGGTACAGGTTCCCTCAAAGGCATGGTCCAGAAGCCTAGTGAAGTGTTGGGGGTAGTGCACGCGTACTGAGGATCTCGTCTTAGCCACTTCTCTTGCTTCCGCTCTCCGCGCCAAAAACCAATGCGCAACTAAATTTGTCGTATTTTTCTGCGCCGCTGTGTTTGTTCATTGTCTATCTTACTCACGTACGACTCCACGGGCGAACGTAATGATGCTGTCCAACAGGGGCAGAACTCGATCCACGGATTACAAGTACCATGCTACTGCAGCATTGCCGTCCAGACGGAAAACGAACTGAACAGGTAGGTTGGTGCTTTGCTGGCGATGTCACCGATATTTAGGTCCCCGTCTGTCCTCAGAGGGATTGTATCCCTCATGCCTTACCGGTACACGCTACGAAAGCGGTGCACCCGAGACTTGACGAGGACCCTCAGAAAATGGTTTTCTCTACCCCACCCAACGCTTGTCTTCGAGAGAGATACACGTAAAGCCTGATGAACGATCGACGACGCCACGGTCTCGATATGAAATCAAAACACGTTCAAGGCACACATGCAGGCGCCTCCGTCAGTCCGGGGTAGTTTGGCTGAAACCCGCTGTCTCCATCGCAGCAAGCCGTCTCCAAATCGTACCCGGTGGCTCTGGCAATACCCGACGCACTAGCCTATCCGTTGGGTCATGCATTTTCGTCGCCTCCAAGGGCGTCGTTGCACGCTGGTGACAGCCCCGCCTTTTGGCGATCTGTCGCTCCTTAACATGCTGCTGTCGAGGCGTCCTACGATGATAGATGTTCACTCTGACATTTCTGACGCTCACATGTCGCCAAGAGAAAATATTGCAGAACATAACGGAGACGCGCATATTGATACCACTGGTGCTTGCAATACGTGGGGCATGCACCTTCAATAATTGTGGATTCTCCCCGTGAATTGGGGTGGTTGTACCTCCTTCAACTCGTGCCCAGTTAGGACGCCGTATGGACTCAGAAAGATGTTTCCCCCCAAATGCGACACCTCTCTCGTAGAATGCCAATGTCGTTTTAATGATGGTTATAAGGCTGATGGCAGCACGAGGTTGTAGGTAACATATATCGGGGGCGTCTTTTCACTCGTACCTGGTCGCGCTTTTTTCCCCCATTCCATGATTGCCTGTTCCTCTTTCAGCCTATATTGTTTTGTACGGCCTGCCTCGGCTACAGGTAAAAAGTGTAGTTTTCCCTGCCCCCG